>JAKSZT010053947.1:5072427-5115195 GCA_026826555.1 Tolypeutes matacus | reverse complement strand
TTAATCTCTTCCTTCAGTTCTTTAAGTTGGTCCATGATATTTGTTTGAATAGCTTTGATTAGTTGTTCGATGTACTGCATTACTTCCTGGTTTTTATTTTGTGCACTGGACTGTTCCATGTTTTCCAGTTTTTCAGAGTCATTTGTATTTTTCTGTTGCCCTCTGGTCATCATATTATCTTGATGGGTTTGTTCAGTTGATTAGGTTTTCTCTATGCTCTAGAATTTTATTTAGCTGTTGGTTCTGCGTGTGAGTTAAGTTTTCTCTTTGGCAGTTTTTCTTCTTATTTTATTTCCTTACTACTTTCTATGTTCGCTTGAAGGCAAAAGGTTAGGGCCAGGGGAATCAAAAGATGTAAGGAAGGCAGAAGGATAATAGAAATATTGATAAAAGTTAGAAGAGGGGCAAAATGAGACTTAATGAGATGAATATTTAACTTGTGTAGGCAGTGTAGAGTACTAGGAAAAAATATTGAGTTCCTATAATGGACTGGGAAAACAAATGGAGGAATATATATATATATAGTGATTTAGAAGGCTAGAATTATGAGGAGGTAGAGAAATAGTAGAGAAAGGTCTGAAAGGGAAAAGTTAATACTAATAAAAAAAAAAGAAAAGAAAAAAGAAGAAGAAAACAAAATAGATGGGATAAAAATTGACACCCTTAAGTTGTGGGCCTATGAAAAAATGTTGTCTCTAAGAGCCACAACAGAAAACAGAAGGCAGAAACATGCAGGAAGGATAAGCGATAGTTTGTAATACAGAATCAATATATACAGCGAGTGGGAAATTACTGAATAAGAAGCCCAGCAAATAAGCTACCAGCTGGCAGCACCTATTTAAAAAATAAAATAAAAGGAAAAAGGAAGGGGGGAGGAAAATGGGAATAATAGCAATAGACCAGAAAGTAACAGAGAGAAACCAAATATCCACCCAGGCAAGCAGTCAAACAGAGCTAAGGGGGGTCAATGATTCCCCTAGGGTCCACGTGGATCCTTCCTGCCTACTTGTGTTTATCAATGAATTTCCCCTCAGGGTTCTATATGCAGGTCCTGAAGCAGCTTTTAGCTATTAAACTAAATTAAAAAGAATTTATTTTTCATTTGTTGAGGTGACCTCACTTTTTTTTTTTTTTTTAAGCCAAATGCAGGACCCAAAATAATTCCTCTTCTAGACCAACCCCCTTACGGAAGGGACCCTAGCTGGGCCCGTGGAAATTAATCAAGCACGTCCCACTTTCCGGACTCCCCAGGTTAGCTGAAACTCTGATGTTAGTCAGTGAGGAGTGCTAAAGACGGCGGATTCCGCCCCTTCTGGCGCCGAGCTCCAGCGTCACCAGGCTGCTCAGTAAATCAGTTTGAGTGCAGATTCGCGTCTGCTCTCAGCCTAATGCTGCTTCAGGTCGGCTTATCTGCTCCCCAAAGCTATGGGGCGGTGCAGGCAGCCAGATCGATGTCTAAAAATATAAAATACCCTTCCCTGTCTTCCAACCGAACCCTCCCTTTTTTGGGAAGTGTCCCTTCCTCCTGGCTCCGCAGCAGCCCGGGTCTTATCCCTGGGTGGCTAGGGAAATCAGCTGCGTTCCCCGACCAAAATCCCCTCTCCGGTTCACTGGGTGCTGACTAGCTCGTTTGCTCTGTTCACACAAGGTCCAAGGGGCGCCAGGCAGCCAGCTCCCCAGAAAATAAAACTTTTTCGCCCCCGCCCGCGGCTCCAAATGGCCGTTTTATTATTTTTTTCCGTAACCGCGGGGCTCAGCCGCCTGTGCCAACCTCCACCGGCAGCCTCAAAACTCACGAATCTCCACCGTTCGGTCCACGCCGCCGATCCGCGCAGAGAGATGTCCCAAGCCTCTCACTCCACGCGTGCACAGCACAGACCCCCGGGCAGGACCCCGTCCCCAATCCGCCTTGCTCTGGGAGCTTGCAGTGTGCGCCCTCCTACACTAACGCCATCTTGCCCTCTCAGCCTTAACATAACTTTAGAATTAAACAGTGTTTGTGAAGTCTTTAATGCAGCACCTGATCCATAGCAGGTATTTAATAAATAGTCAATGTTAATAAAACTGAGCTGTCCAATAAGCTGGCAAGGGCTTCCTTCCTCGTGGCACTGGGCTGTTGCCTCACTCCCCTGTCTGGGGTTTGGGACTTATTAACCCCCAGACCCCAGTGATTACTCTTGGACAACCACACCTCATTTCCTTTGTCCTTTGGGCAGCTGCTAGGGACCTCCTTTCTCTCAGGGCAGACTGGGGAATCAGAATGGAGGGAGGAGACCCTGTGGCTGTTAGCTGAGGGGCTTTTTCTTTTAGACCAGTTCATTCTCACTCTCCGGAGGCCAAGATCACCTCCTGATTCTGGGTGGACGAGCATTCAGTATGTTTAGTATGCAACCCACGCCTGGCAGGCTGCGGAGAATATTAACATGGCAAATTCCATTGTTTATTTCCCGCCACATCCTTTTTAGAGGCGAGGAACGAGATTGTGCCCAGCTGCTAGAATCTGATCAGGAGCAGATCTGCACAGCCCTGGGAGATGGGGCTGATACAAAGCTGCGATTCTTCACCTAGTGAATTTCCAGTGCAGAAGAGGGGCTTGCCCAACTCTCTCCAACATGGTGGACGGACCAAATGCTTATTCATCGTGAGCTGGGGGAGGGAAGGGCGACATCCCTTGAACAGGGTCACCTGCAGCAGCTGATGATGCGGGATGTGTGTGGGGGTACAGGAACTGGAGTGAGTCCTCATTTCTCATCAGAAATCCTGTGGCTCTTGCTTCTTGTCAGGTTATCTGTCACTGCAGCTGGCTCTAGCCAGGGCTTCTGGGTCTAATGACCTACTTTCTATTTGGCCCCTTCAGACTCTGTCTGTGGTTGTGTCTTGGAAGATTAGCTTGAAATAACTTGAAAGCCACTGTGCTTGTTCCATTGGCAAGCAAAGGAGAAACGGAGCATCTTAAAGCAGATTAAGAGTTCTGTGGCTTTTTCAAAATGGGGTAGTGTATTAGAAATCCAAAGACTGCCATTTCAGTGACACCATGACTGCTAGATGGATTTGCAGTCTGAAGCGGATGTTGCTGCAAAACTCCAGGTGACAGGTGAGCAGGTATTCCCTGGTTTTCTGAGTGCCTCTCCCCCTGTGCTACTGAACACCTTTCTTCACCCAGCAGCCAAGGAGGACTCCAAGGCAGGCCCATGTTCTAAGGACACTCGAAGCCAAAGGATTCCTCTCATCATCCAAAGCAAGGATAGTGAGAGACTTGTCTCACTACCTGTGGCTGCCCTTAGAGTCCAAATGCCAGCGAGGGGAGATTTAGGACGACTTCATCATAACAGGTGCCCCATTGATTCACTCATTCATCCATCAAGCAAGGAAATCTTTAAGCAGCTGCTGTTTGCACATAATGTCCTGTAGAAGGCAACGAGTGTAGTGTGTAAGCATGCAAGCCCGAGGGTCACACTGTCTGGCGTCCAAGCCTGGCTCCACCACTGATAAGCTGTGTGTACATGGGCAATCACTGTGCCTCAGTTGACTCATTTGTAAAACAGGACTTGGCATCTGCCTCATAGGATTTTTGTGAGGAGAAAATGAGGCAATCTCTGTTCGGTTCTTAGCAGAATGTATAACAGCCCCAAACACTCCACATGTGGTAGCTGATATGGTTGCAGCAAAAGACATGGTGTGGTGAGTCACAGGTCCTGACCTGGAGATGCTTATATGAATGTGCACAGCTGGCAGGCTTGGTGTGCACCACGAATAGGTATTCTGAGGTATATGAGGTGTCCTTGAGACCTCAGCCCTAAACTCCCAGAACTAAAGGCTGTTGCCAGGTGACCCGGCCACGAGCTAGCTCTGGGGGCGTACCCATCAATTATGGTGGCCACCACTTTCCATGCATCCTGTAATGCTTCTTTTCTGCCACTGCCTGCACATTTTTTGGTAAAACTTCCACCCCTCCTTCAGCCTGAGACAAAATTAAAATGCATCACCTGAAGCTAAGGTTGAAAAACAGCCCAATCATTGCTGTTCGGAAATAAACTCTCTTGTGGATAGTGCTTCTTGGTGAATGATTCCCCTTCATCACGGGAACTTCTTGTAGCAGAGATAAATGAGCCAATTTGGCTCTCTAGGGCTCATCTTATATCTGGGCCAAATTACTGTAGGAAATCCTGAATTATAATTTGTTTGTGTGATCATTAATTCATATAATCGCCAATTCCTCACAAACCACAGCATCAAAGAGGAAATATTAACCAACCCATTATGTTTAATGGGCAGCTCTTTAAAAAATGATGGATAGTAATTCATCTGAGGTGCCAGTGAAAGCACTGACAGTAACAACTAATGTTTATTGAGTGCTCTTGCTGTGCTAGTCACTGTTCTAAACATTATACATATATGAACTTCTTTAATCCTCATATCAGCCCTATGGGGTAGGTGCTGTTATTATCCCATTTTACAGATGAAGAAATTGAGGCACTGAGGTGTTAAGGAAATTGCCCAAGGTCACACAGCTAGTATGTGGTAGGACCAGGATTCAAAACCAGGCAGCTTGGATCCAGAGCTGATGCTTTCTCTCAGCTCCTTAGCTAGTCATTCATCACGAATTTACTGAGAACTCCCTAGGTGCCAGGCACTGTGCTGGCTACAGGTGATTCAAAGAAGAATGGGGTATAGACCCTTCCTTTTAGGGGCTTAGATTCTGGTTTGGGAGTTAGATGTGTAAACAAACAGAGCTTAGCTTTGAACCCAGGCATTCTGGCTCCAGAGAGGGATACTGAATGATGAGTAGGAATCTGTCCATCAGAAAAAGGCACTGGAGGGGAAGGGCATTTTAGGAAATCTCGGAGAGAAGCCCGACCAGGCAGGGGTGCCTCTAGATTGCTTAGCACTTTTCTCCTTTCTTCTAGCAAGGCTTCCCCAGTCCTAAAAACTCTAAATCCATACTGTGATCCACTCAATGATAACAAAACAAAACAAAACAAAACAAAACAAAACAAAAACAAAAAAACACCCAAAAGAGAAATATCAAAACAAAAAATTTGAGAGGGTCCCCCCCAACTCCTCCCCACCCCCAAGAGCAAGAGTATTCTCCAGCCTTGAGTGCTGTTTAATCCCCTGTACATACTGTTCCCTCAAGAGGGATTTGGGTTTTAATCTGTTTGGTTTTTTCTTTTCCCATAAGATTAAAATTGCCCCCCCCCCACTCTAAAAATCTCAGATTACTCAGAGATGTAACTCTGAGCAGCTCACAACATTTCAGCAGCAGAAGGGGAGGCAGCAAGCTGTTGACCTTGGGCCAACGCATATGGACACCACCACCCTCTTCTCTTAGAGAGAAGGCATGAGGTCAAGTCCCACTCATGGGTGTCCATTCTACTTTGAGGCTGCTCAGGAAGCTGGCTTTCTAATTTTCCTCAATCACCTGGCCAGGTAGGTAGATTATACCAAGGAGAATTCCTTTTGTAATCCTGAGAGAACCAAATGGATTACTGAGAGAGATCCCTAGCCTGGCCAAGTCTTTTAATTAAACAGTGATGCCAGTCCCCAGTATTTGATATTGAGGTGAGAGACAAAGGGTGAGGGTGAGGGAGCAGATGTAGCTCAAGCAGTTGAGAGCCTGATTTCCACATGGGAGGTCCCGGGTTCAGTTCCTGGTGCCTCCTAAAAACAAACAAAAAAACAAACAACAAGAAAACAACAAAAAATACCAACTCAAGGGAGTCGATATGGCTCAGTGGTTGAACACTGGCTTCCTGCATACAAGGTCCCAGGTTTAATCCCGACCCCAGTACCTCAACAAACAAACAAACAAACAAACAAACAACAAAAACAAAACAAAAACAAAAAACAAAACGGTGAGAGTGAAAAACAAAAGATCTCTAGACACCTTTTAGAGATTGACTATAATAAGTTGGGACCACATCACATGGGGATACTTCCTATTGCTCTTTCTGGGTATCAGACCAAGTTAATTTTTATCTCTACTATTCCTTCATTAAGAATTTTGTAACATCAGCTGCCCTTTCTAAAACCAGTCATCTATTGCTTTTTTTCCGCTCGGGTCCAATGCGTGGTGTGAACATCTACTTAGATCTCTCACTGTCAATACAAACTCAAGTCTAGGACCCAACACTAAAAATAAACCAAAGTTTTCCCATTTCTGGTCAGTCAATGCAGTCTTGGTCCTCAAAACCTTTGAGTCATCTTTGAAACCACTGCTTGTGCCCTGAAGATCCAACAATCTTCTCATATCCAATATTTTCTTTGTGCCCTGACCATCCTTACTCTGG
The DNA here is from genome assembly GCA_026826555.1 of Tolypeutes matacus. Lineage (NCBI taxonomy): Eukaryota > Metazoa > Chordata > Mammalia > Cingulata > Chlamyphoridae > Tolypeutes > Tolypeutes matacus. The sequence continues at coordinate 5,108,905 of JAKSZT010053947.1, read as the reverse complement.
CTCCTGTCTCCTTAGCACATGTGAGGATTTCTAAAACTCCTTCCTAAGGGTCCTTCTGCCTTTAGCCACCCTATCTCTACCCTCTGCAGTCTACCTAACACAGTGCTACTGGATTTTTCTTCTTGAAATATTACTGTTATCACCTGACTCCCCTCTTCAAAAACAACTGATGGTTCCCCTGTTCTCAGAAACATGCCCAAACTTCTCCAAAGGGCTTTCAAGGCCCCCGCAGTCTGTTTCCAACCTAATCTCCCCACTGGTGTCTGTTCTGGTTTGTACCTCAGAGTCTGCTCTCTGCCATTCATTCCCCTTGGATTTCCTTCTTGCTGAGATGAACAGGACTGATTGCTTTAGGGAAAGAGAGGACAGGAGGGAAAATGGGGATGAGACAGCAGGAAGGACACATGGGTAACTCCTGTCCTTCAGACTCACCTTATCTGTTCATATGAGTCCTTCAGACTCACCTTACCTGTTCATATTATTTTCAGGTAGTGTGCTTTAAATGGAGCTAAAATCTTATCCCATTTATCCTTGTTCATAAGAGCAAAATATTTAGGGAGCTCTTTATCAAGGGCTGACAACTTGGTGCCAGCCAAAGGAGACTGAGCACATTCATCTCTGCAGCTGGGACATGCCCCAGCCTGGAAGGACTGTGCCTACCACTTGTCATTTCCTGGCAGTTCCCCTCTATTATCACACCCAGCTTGCTTGTGATTGAAAATCTCAAACTTTGGTGACCTTTAAGAATCACATGAAAAATGATTGACTGGCCAAGTCTGGCTCCACATGGCACTTCAATTCTGGGGCTTTATCAGAGCCAAACTGTGATGGCTGAGTAAGAAGAGGTTTGGAGAGGGGGTGAAATCAGAAGCCTGATGCATCACTGCTTTCCTTACTTTATAGACTAGTAGAATGAGGCTGGAGACGACAGGAATGGCACTAGCTCTAGAATTTCTATGGGGTAACTTAAGTGTGGCACTATGATTGGAAGAAGAGATTAGTGGATTTTTAAAAATTATGAACTTGCATGAAATGCCTTTTGAAAACTGGATTGTTTATTGAGGAAGCTTGTGGGGGCTGGTGGACATAATGGGGTGGTCAAGGAGCTCCACTGTGCTGGTCATTGGTATTTATCCTTCAACCTGTTACTTACCTTCCCATACTCTGCTCTATGTTACAGGGGCCAACACCTAGAAATGACATTTCCCAGGTGTTTTGATTTTCAAGATCTGAGAGTCATTTATAGTTGAATGTTTTATCCTCTGGGCCTGATGGAGCAGCAGTTCTACTCCTTCCAAGTGCTTGAGCAGGGACCATGCTCTCCAAACACTGGGGTGAAGTCCCCATCCTCTCCAAGCAACAGGATGGTGGCCAAGTAGTCCTTGAATGCTGGGACATAGGCCCCACCCTCTCTGAGCACTGAGGTGGTAGTCAGGCTCTTTGTGAATGCTGGGGCACAGACCACAGCAGTTCTGAGTATTAGGGTGGCAGCACTCTCCCTGAACAAGGGGGCAGAAGGCCCGCCCTCTCCAAATACCAAGGAAGACTTGCCCTTTCCACACACATGAGTGGGTTTGCTCTCTTGGCTTGAGGAGATCTATTCAGTCCAGACCACTGCTTCCATATTTCTTCCCTTGAAGTCATTCTTCCTCTAATTTGTCTCTTCTCTGTCCCTTTCAGTTCAGACTGGCAGTGGTTCCACTTATACAAAGCTCACAAAAAAACTTGTCAGCCTTGCATGTAGTTCACAGGGATCAAACCATCAGACAATAGAGCCTTCCATAGATTTTCCCTGCATAACTGCATCTCCAATCTTGACTTCCCTTGAAATGACTGACTGGTTCCATGTTCAGTTAAACCCTCACATGGAGCATTATTCTCTGAGGACTTGCTTTCTGGAAGCTCAGAATTTGCCAAACCATCAATTTCTGGTTTCTTTGTGCCCAAGAATTCAGTTCTGAGCCTATCTCTATCCTCTTTCATTTCACTACAAGCTGCAATGAGAAACCAGGCTACACCTTCCACACTTAGTTTAGAAATCTCCTCAGCTAAATATACAAATCCATTGCTTTCAAATTCTGCCTTCCATCCAACATCAGAACTCAATTTCACCCAATTCTCTGTCACTTTAAAACAGGGATCGCCTTTCTTCCAGTTTCCAATAACACATTTGTCATTTCCTTCTAAGGTCTCATCAGAAGCACTTTTAGCATCCACATTTCTACCAACAGTCTCTTCAAAGCAATATAGGCTTTTCCTATCAAGCACTTCACTACTCTCTCAGCCTCTACCCATTACTCAATTCCAAAACCATTTCTACATTTTTAGTACTTGCAATAGCAGCTCCCCACTTCTGGTACCAAAATCTGTTTTAGTTTCTAAGGCTACTCAGTCAAATACCATGTGTCTGAATTTCATTCCACTTATGAAGGACTCCAGTAATAGGATTAAGACTTATCCTGATTCAGGTGAACCACACCTTAATTGAGGAAACCTCATCAAAAGGTCTTATTTATCCACACTCAGCATATAAACTCACTACCTTCCCCCCCAGGACATGAGTCCCAGGGATGAGCTTCCCTGGCACTGAGGGATTATTACTACGTGACAACTAGTGATGCACTTGAAAAAAGACCTTGACCAAAAGGGGTAAATATTAAAAACAAATAAGTTTTTATGGCTAAGAGATTTCAAAGTGAGTTGGGAGGTCATTCCAGAGACTACACTTACGCACGTCTCAGGAGGCTCTCACTGACTGCCACAGTAAACAGTGACTCAAGCAGGGAGCTCCTGGGGGCTCTAGAGACATCTAGACACTATAGGGAGGGCAGACAATTCCAGGAATTTAGCATCTGTCAGTAGGCCTTACCTTGAAATATATGATAACTTATTCTCTCAATGTATTGGAGTTAGATTCATTTATAATTTTCCTATACATGGCTCTTCTGTTCCTTTTATTTGAACGTATAATTAGTAGTATACCTGTTAAATATGTGTCCCAAAGACATAAATCTTCTGGCTGTTCATATGCTGGTTGAGTCCTGAATCTCAGCAGAGCTGCAGCCAACACCTACTCTCTAGTTCATCGGACTCACCCAGGAAAACTAACAAAAGGATGATGATGGACAATGTCCATCCCCAAAAACAGAAAGTATCTACAACTGCAAGCAAGACAGTTCCATCCATCTGCCTCATGGGATCTAAGCTCCCTCTCACTTGGAAGCAGATTGGGCATCACCATCCCCAAATCCTCAAGACTGAGGAATGAACAAACAGAAGGGGGCAATGCAACTATGGGCTAAAGAAGACTTATTATTATTCTGGTAATGGAAGAACTTGTAACATTGATATAAAGATAGTGATCACCCAGAGGTTTTGAGGGGAGGAAGAGGGAAGCAGAGGTGTAACATGGGGCATTTTTGGAATTGGAATCATTCTGCATGACATTGCAATGATGGGTACAGGTCATTATATATTTTGTCAAATCCTATAAAATTGTGTGGTGGAAAGTGTAAACTATAATGTCAACTGTAGATCATGGTTAGTAGCAATGCTTCAATAATTGTAGCAAATGTACCACACAAAAAAGTGAGTTGTTTCACACTAGGCAGAATATCAAGTGGCAGTATACTGGTAGTAGTCTGCCTGCAAGTTTGTGGTTTCAGACATGTAGGACTTTTCAGTCTCAGTATCTGTTTGAATTCTTAAAAACTTATTGAGTATCCCATGGAGCTTTGATTGATAGTTATTGTATTAATAATTAAATCCAGAGTTTTAAAAACACAAGAAGACATATTCCATTAGCTATCAGAGCAGTGAGATTCATGTCTTGTAGCCTCTGGAGAGATGCTTGGAATGGAAAAGGCGAAAAAAGAGTCCTACTTATAATGAATTCACACCTACAGGAATAGATTAAGGTGAAAACATGTTTTTCTGGGGTGTATCACTCTAAACCACTGCTTCCTTGTCCTTTGACTTCTGGATGAATGAGAGGTACTGGAAAGAGATTGGTAAGCAAGAGAATTTGGGAAGCCAGGTGCTTCTCCCATCATTCTCCGTTCTGAGCAGCATCTCAGGCAGGGTCTGCAGCAGCCCCCACTGGGCAATCTCTTTCCTAGTTATACCATCCCCAGGGTGGTCTTGGCCCTGGGCTTGGTAACACCACCTCCTCTCTTTCTCTCTCTAGCCCCAGGTTGGTAACAGCTCCCTGTAATTGCTAATCTTAGGGATGTTTCACTCTCTCATTTGCAATTTTAGTTCAACAAGCTATATAACCGATTGCTTTTTAAAAATTCCTTTTGTTGAACTTGGTGTCATGGATGCTGTTTCCCTGACAGGACCTTCTCTCCTATCCTGTGCTTTGATCCAATCTTAAGCAGGAATGGATCCAAAGACAGACAGACAGACAATGACAGAGCAGAGAGTAGAACTCTTGCTGTAACATCAGTCAGTTTCTTTTCACCTCACCAAATGGTTTCCTGAAAGGAAGGCATGTGGGTCATGAGCAAGAGTAGTTAGTCTCACCCCAGGGATTCTGCTATTCATGTACTGGGTTGTATAGCACACATCCTCTTCTTCACTGTCTGGCAAAGCACTTTCTGGGTGTTGGTAAATGTGGTGGATGCAATTGTGTACCCCAGCTTGTATATATTCTTGGTTTGGTTCACATTCTGGTGGATATGGACCTATTGTAAATAGGACCTTTTGAAGATGTTACTTCAGTTAAGGTAAGGCCCATTTGAATTGGCTGGGGTTTAATCTGGGTTACTGGAGTCCTTTTTTTTTTTTTTTTAAAGATTTATTTATTTACTTTATCCATTTTAAACCCCCCCTTTCCCACTTGCTGTTTTGTGTCCATTCGCTGGGCAATTCTCTGTGTCTGTTTCCTGCCATCACTTCTCCTCCTCCTCCTCCAGTCTTCACCAGGATTCGATCCTGGAGACCTCCAATGTAGGATAGAGGTGTTCTGCCACCTGAGCCACCTCAGTTCCTGGTTTCCGGAGCTTTCGGAGCATCTCGTCTTGTCTCTCCCCTGCGTCTCTCTCCTGTTATGTCATCATCTTGCTGCATGGCTCCAAGGGCCTGGCGGCTCACTGGCACACAGAGCCTGGCAGCCCATGTGCCTTCTATATACATATATATATATTTTTTATTTTACCGGGAGGTCCCAGGGATCGAACCCAGGTCCCTCCATATGGCAGACGGACGCCCAACCATTTGAGTCACATCCGCTCCCCACTGGAGTCCTTTTAAGCAAAATGAAATTCAGACACAGATAGAAAAAGCCATAAAGAAGACAAAAGACAACAGGTTCTGGAAGAGAAAGGAGATATGGCCACGTGCATTGCCATATGACAGAAAAGTCAAGGCACACCAAAGATTGCCAGCCAGTCAGAAGATTCCAATCCCAGGAAGAACCAAGCCTTCTAGCTTCTGAAACCAGGAGCCCACAAATTCCTGTTGTTAAGCCAACCCATTGTATGATATCATTTTAGCAGCTATGAAACTAAGACAGTGAGATACTGAAAGGAAGGAGAAGAAAGTGATACTACTCATTTTGGGAGATCACAGTCAGAGAAAGGACCTGAAATTGGGCAAGAGACAATAGAGCATGTAGAAACGAATGTTTCATCCCAAGTTCACATCTCCCTTCACAGCCCCAGGGGGTACCTCTGCCACCTATGGCTGGTCAGTAAGTACTTAGGAGGTGGAAACTCACCTTAACACCAGTTTCAGAAAAACACTGTCCAAAGGGGGAAGCTACCCAAACACCCCCCACAGACCCCAACACATAGATACCACACTATCAGCCTTCTTTTTGATTACATGCATATTTGTTGAGTGCTTGGTGTGTGCCCTGATAGCAATTTCAAAGAAGTGTGAAACATGTCCCCTGCCTTCAAAAAGCCTCCATTCTGGCTGCAGAGATGAGGTGTATCTGCATGAAATGTCTTAAGAGCCACATGAGGCGCACTGCGATTCAGTGTCAGGATGAGTTGCGCCTTAGCAGCCTGGAGAGGGCAGGTAACAGATGGAGTCTGAGGTGGCTGGAGATGCTTCATGGATGGGTTGGACCCTGGAAGATAGGATTTGGCTTGAAGAGATAGGAGAAAGAGCTTTCAAGGTGGGGGTGAAGAGCATGAACAAAGGTATAGGAAGTAAAAGAGGCTGTTCCGGCTCCAGGAAAAAGCCCTCATTGGTAAAGGCAGAGTTGGGGATGGGAAGGAAAAGATAGACCTCATGCAGAAGGAGGGGTCAACTGGATGCTTTATAGGCACTGTGCACTAAACACTTGGCATGCAGCACCCCATACTATAATTTCCAAAATCCTGAGGGTTATGTAGCATTATTCCCATTTAACAGATAACTGAGACTCCAAGAGACTAAGTGTTCCTAAGCCACATAGCTAGCAAATGGTGAAGCTAGAATTGCTGCCTAGTTTATCCAGTTCCAAATCCATGCTTTCCCGCCTCTTCACTCTTCTCTGCCATAGCCAGGGGCAGAGACTGGACTCAGTTCTGGAGCGCTTAACAGTGAAGACATTGGATTGGGGGTGGGGCATCAGACAAGCAATGTCTGTGGAAGATTTTTCTGGCAGGGATCTGTACAATGGGTTAGAAAAGAGACTAGAGAATGTTATAAGAGTAGGGGACTATTGCAATGATCCAGGTATGATGCCTGAGAATGGAAAGGAACAGGCATACATGAGGGACAGTTTTAAGGGAATGTCACCAGGCAGGCTTTGGTGACTGATTGGATTGGAAGATAAGGAGAAGAAGTGAGAGAATGAATGAATCCTAGATGACTTATAACTAGAACCTAATGGACTATGATTTCTAAAAAACTCTTTCTTCCCTACTTTAACACTGAATGCCTGATTTTGGCATTTCGCTCAGCATCAGGGAAGACCCCCCCCCAATAGATTAAAATAAAAAAAGTTTTGTGGTTATTAAATAAAAAGCCAAGGTTTATATTTATTGATTTTATGATTGGGATGGTTTGTCAGGCAGTCAATTCCACATACCAGGAAAGCTGGACCAGTTGGTAGAGTTTCTGGTGATAAAAAGAAGGTTGATGGAATTAAGGTTTAGGCAAATGTAGTGGGCCACCAACAGATTCACTGAGAAGTTATAGACGAGGATTCTAGAGGATTACTGGCTTGAGAGAGAGATGGCTGCAGAAAGGACCAATTGGGCTGAGGCCTGGCACTCACTGGGAAAGAACTGAGTGTCTCAAAGCCTGGGGCTGAGTAAATCAGCTAACCTTTAGAGAACAAACAGATCAGAACATTAACAAACAAATGTATAAACATAGACTTATTGTTTAAGCTGTGTTCAATGGATTAATTAAGCTACATATCTGTAATTTGCTTACTGGGATATATGTTATGACCTGAGATTTTATCCCACTGATAGGTATTCTATATTTTAAAGATCTGAATGAGTAAAAACTTACCAAAGACCCAAAATAAAAGGTTTTGGGCTCAGCTCCTAGTGGAAAAGATACACCCCCATCCCCACTGTCTTAATTTTCTTGGGTAGTGAGAGACACAAAAGTGAACTGAAGTGAATATTGGTGTTTACAGTTTGAGGTTTCATTGGAATTAGGGTAATCAGGAAGGAGTCAGTGTGTGAGAGAAGAAATTGTTTAATATGGGAGTAGCATGAGACCATTCACACCAAACTTCTCATTCACAGATTAGGAAATTGAGACCCAGAGAGGGAGAGTGGCTTGAGGTTGAGGTGGTAATAGGCCATCCAATAGACTGGTTTCAGAAAGGAGTCAGGCTGGAAGATGTACTTCTGGGCCAGAGGCTGAGAGGGATGGCTATTAAGAATATGGGAAAGGAGCAGAGGGCTAAGGGGTGAATCTTGAGAGGAACCCACAGCTAGAAGCAGACGAAAGAAGATACACTTAGAAATATACTTATAGAAATGGGAAAACAAGACTAGGTCAGTCTTAAAAAAAAAAAAAAAAGAATAGTTCATTCTAATAGAAGCTAAAAGAGAGTACTTTGAGAAGAAAAAGACTATCTAATAGTAGCAATTGCCCCCAAATGGTAAAGGAATAAGATATGAAAAACTGTTGGACTTAAAAGTACAATTTTGGGAAGCGGATACAGCTCAGTGGTTGAGCGCTTTCTTCCCATGTATGAGATCCCGAGTTCAATCACCAGTGCTGCCTAAAAAAAATAAGGAACAGTTTCAATAAAGTGATAGGGATGGAAGGACAGTCAGATGGTGTGTATGTGTGTGTGTGTGAGAGGTTTGAGTAAATACTAAACAAGATGTCTGAATTCTGCCCTGATTGGGAGGTGGTAGCATCTGAGGTAGGGGGAAGGCTGACCCTGCTCTGGGGCAGAGGCTGAAGGAGGAAGCCTTTTCCCTGATGCTGAGTGAAATGCCAAAATCAGGAACCAAGAGTCAAGTGGGGAGCTGGCTTCCTAGAGAGGGGTGTTAGAATGAGCCCCCAAGCCTGAAGGGTCAGAGGCAGGTATAGAAAGTAGAAGGTAAAGAAAGAGACAGAGGCAGAGAACCAGCAATATGCCCAAGGAACAGAGAAGGGCCAGGAGCAGGGAGGGGACAGTCTGGAACTGGAGGACTAGAGCACATGTCCAGGGCTGCCTTTGTGTATCTGCCACAGCAGGACTGGTGGGAGCAGGGCAGTTTCATGAGTGTGCTACTTGTGCTTGGCAGAATGTTCTGCTGTCACTCTCTTGAAATTCTTAATAATTTTATCCTTGAATTTGTGTTTTGTATGTAAAGTCCAACAGGACAATGAGGCATGCATGTGAGCAAAGGAGAGATATGCAATTTGCATGCCCCTCATTCCTTACCATCCCACTCACATATAATGTTCCCGATGCCCCCTGAGCACAGAATTCTAGTGGAACCACAATATGTGGGAGTTCTGTGAGACTCAAAGCAAGTACAAGGTAAGAGTATTACATCACCGGCTGAGTAATCTGGGGGTGCTGATAGTCCCAAGAGGTCATGCTTTCCATTTGAACCAGAACTTGCTTCAAATGCAGAAAGAAGGCACAGCAACCTAAGAGACTCTAAATACCAAAGAACCCTCTCCTATCCTTTCTGACTTGTGTTATTTCCCTATCTTAACCAGCCACCTGTGCTGAAAATGATGATACAGAAGGAAAGGGAAAGATAGGACAACCCACGATTCCTTTTCCTTTCAGTCTTTCCTTACTCATCAGTAAGCTGAAGGTAAAGAGTGTTGATAGAAGTGAAATAAAACCAATTGAGTTAGTTTTGTGCAGCATTTCTTCTGTTCCTGTAGGAATAAAATACTTATGCATGGACAAGCTACAAAATACAAACTGTGGAATTTCAATGATTCTACATATGAGTTAAATGTTCTTATATTTGCATTTAAAACTGACATTACGGGGAGTGGATGTAGCTCAAGTGGTTAAGCGCCTGTCTCACGTATGAGGTCCCGGGTTCAATCTTTGGCCCCAGTATCTCAAACAAACAAATAAAAAAAACAAAAATGCTGATGCTACACAATATAATGAAGAATAGTAAAATTTATGTTGATTAAAAATTTTAATCTTTCTTCACTTAGAATACATTAAATATCTTAAAAACGCCTTGAACACCTTGACAAATTGAGAGACTGTGGAAGAAAGGAAAATGTTTTATATTTTTGTATCTTTAACGGCACTTGTTTTCCTGTTGTTGTTTTTTAAACAAAGGCCCCTGCATTTTCAGTTTGTACTGGCCCATACAAATTATGTAGCTGCCCTGACTGTGTTTCTATGACCAGGGTCAAAAGAGTCCAGGGACCACAAGGAGCAGCATCAAACTGATGTACAGGAATCTTGGTCATCCCACACGCTTACTCACTGGCACATTTGGTGACAGTGGCCGTGGGTGGGGAGTTAAGTAAATGATGACTCCTAGTGTTGCCAGATTTTCTCTAGGTTCTTGGCTAAGCTACAAGAAATGAATTTCAAGAGTAAGCCAGGTTAGTTAGGCCAGTAATTTATTAAGTAAGGGAGGGAAGAGAAATGGGAGAAAATAACAGATCTTGGGTCCCAGGTAGAGAGGAAAGGGGTTGAAAAGAGATAAAGGGGGCTGATTTACAGACTACAATTCCCCATTACAGATTACAAACGCCCAGGTTTTACTTACGTGTTGTTCCAGGCAGGAGGGAAAAGGCAAGAGCAAGGGCTGGTTCGGCCTTTGCACTTGCTGTTTGAACCATTAATTATTCCCCGCCTTTGCTAATGACAGGGGAAGAGTCCCAGCTGTTTGCTGTTTTGTTTGATTACCCCACCCATCAATCCCCCAGGAAGGCCCAATGATAAGGACCTTGGAGAAAATCCAGGGCTTCTTCTGGCTTCTGGAGGAAATCTCATTCCAAATGGAGTTTCTCACAAGGGTCTCCCAGCAGCCATCTTGGGAGTACTGAAGGACACGTGTTTAATGGTGGAGGTTTTTCTGCCAGGTTCCAGATCCATCTATTGATTCCCTATCTAGCCTGCCTCACCAGGAAACTCTGGTCTTTCCTCTGACAGCTCTTGAACACCCCACCCCATTCAACATTCCTCCTTTTGCTAATAAACCACCAACTGCTCCGTGTTTTGATACACGTTCCTCTTGCTTTTCCTTCTGGCTGGAATGTTCTAGTCAGTGGCTTGGTTCCCAGCACTGGCCCTTTAGAGAGCAAGCCTGTGGGAAAGTAGGAGCACAGACTTTCAGAAAAGTCATTGGTATCCCTGGAGTGTCCTCTGACTCTGGTTCCTGTTTTCAGCTCCCTTCTCAGACTGGTAACTCTTGTTTCCCCATTTTAGCCAGCCCCATTGCTCTGCTTCCACCCCTATAATAGGCTCAGGAGCTCTACATGTCCCCACTGGGCTCCCGGATCCTACCCATGCCTTGAGCTCTGGCTTCACTCTTATGCTCTCAGCATAATATCTACAAAGGACTCTGTCTCTCCTTGAGGTTATATTGTGGCCCTTCTATCTTCACAACCACTTCTTCAAGACTAGTCCAGATGGGAATTCCAAAAAGCTTTCCCTGATCCTACATATAGAAGCCTTATTGTGCTCATGGTTCCCTCATGAGATACTTACCAAAGCCAGTTTCATGTACTGGAAAGAGGATGGAATCAGACATATTGGGGTTTAAAACTGTGGTTCTGGGACCAGTCAGTAAATCTCTCTGTGCCTTGGTCTCCCCACCTGCATGAACAGTGTTATGATACCTACGTCATAGGGTTGTTGTGAGGATTATAAGAAATAGCATAAGCAAAACATCTAGCACACCGTTTGGCATGCCCTAGCACTCAATAAAAGCTTCTCCCACTGCTGGGGTTGGCACCATGCCATCTTCATGCCGTTATTCCCAGCAGCACCTAGAGCAAGCAACACCTTGTGGTGGGCAGGAGATCAATGCCTGTGGTCTGAATTAAATTAAAATTTCTCTTATGTCATTGTTCCCTCTTTTCCCCGATTGTAAACTCCTCTTAAAAGTACCAACACTAGGCTGTTTATCAGCTCTACTCCTTGTTACTACCAATTGTAACCCCAAAATGAAGTTACTATGCTGTTTCCTCTTATTAAAAATAATGCATGCTCAATATAAAAATATAAAGACAAGCAACGAGAGCATAAAGACGTCCTACAATCCCACCCCACCCCCACCCCCAGACACCTCTCCATTAGCTATTCAAGTCAAATGCAGCTAATAAATATTCATTTGCTTGGGAGGAGAACTAGCATATTCAGAGAAGGGTAGGCTTTGGAATAGAAAAAGTAATCAAGTCTGTGATCTGTGGCTGTGAAAAGAATCATTGGTCTCTGCTTAGACCCAGCAGAGTGGGAGTCTTGCTGACAATGCTTTTTAACTTTCTGGTTCCATGATCTTTCTTATATCCTAATAGGAAAAATGGTTTCTTTACTTGTTTTTTTTTTTTTTTTTTTTATGCAGTGATATTAATGTCCCCTCAGCAGAGCAAAAGTCTTCATTTCAGTAAGTGTTTATTGAGGATCTATTTCATACCAGGTGCTGACTAGGTGCTGAGGATGAAAGGGCAGTCACTGTCCTCAGTGGGTTTTCAGTCTTTTGGGGGCACACGCAAGTAAATAGGTGGCCATAATTCCACATGATACATGCTGTGAAGAGGCCCAGAGGATGCTGAAGAGCACTCAAGGGGACCCAAATCCACCTGTGAAGGACTCTCAGAAGAGGTGGTATCTATGTTGAATCTTAAAGGACAAGTAATAGTTTACCAGACCATGGAAATTAGACATAGAGGGAAAAAATATTCCTGGAAGAGGGAAGAATGTGTGAAATGGCTCAGAGGAGAGAGTGTGCGCAAGTGTGCATGCTTGGAATGTTTGGGGAAATGTAAGTGCATAGTGGGTGGAGCATAGAGTTTGAGGGGTGAAGTGCAGAGAGATGAGAACATGAAGGGCCTTGAATTCCAGGCTCATGGGTTTGAACTTTATCCTGATGGTCAGGGAAGGCCATTGACTTGTTTGAAGAAAGGGAGTGTCATCCAATTTGCATTATAGAAAGAATGTTCAGGAAGCAGAACATTGAAGAACACCTTGGAAGGTGGGTGATTTAGCAGCCAAAGGCGTGCTTATTCAAAGTACCAGAACACTGTTGGCTTTTATAAAGGGTATTTATTTGGGGTAGAAGCTTACAGTCACAAGGCCCTAAAGAGTCTAACTCAAGGTACCATAAGAGGTACTTTCTTACCTAAAGTCATTTGCCGCGTGTTGAAGCAAGATGGCGGGCGATGTCCACAAGGATTCAGCCTTCCTTCTTCCTCTTAAGGCTTTGTGGTCCCAGCTTCTTCTGATCTCAACTGTAGGCTTGCATAAGGCTCATCTCTTTTCCTGGGGTTCTTTTCCTTCCAGGCTCAGCTGCTCTGGTCTCTTCACAAGGTCAGCTGTAGACTATTGGGCTCATCTCTCATCGCAGGACCTCTGCCATTACTAATGAGCTATCTCTATTCCTCTGTGTATTTCTGTGTATGTCTACTTCCACATGAGAGTCTGTTTTTATCAGGCCAAGGTGGCTGGGACTCAATGCTTTAATGACATGGTTGAATCAAAGCCCTAATCGTAACATAATTTAATCAGATTTCTCAGCTGAATCTAATACAAAGGGTATCATGCCCAGAGAAACAGATCAGTTTACAAACACAATCAATATCTCTTTTGAAATTCATAAATAATATCAACTGCCACAGTGAGTAAGGCAGGAAAGCCAGCCAGGAGACTGTTACAGCCATTTGGGCAAAGAAATGGGAGTAGTAGTCTGCGTGAGGGGAGTTTAAATGATAGAGAAAAGAAGGTGATGGAGTAGAGGAATAATCGATAAGACTTGGGCACTGATTGCACATAGGAATTCAGAGAGACAGACAGAGGTAAAAAAAAAACCAAAACACTTCTAGGCTTCTAGTTTGGGCAATGGGGCTCACAATAGTCCATTCTCTGGGATAGGAATAGGGGAGGGAAAGATGAAGATGATGCTGAGGGAACCATGCTGCATATAGTAAGCAGCTGGATATGAGGATCTAAAGCTCTGGAGACATGGTTGAGCTAGAGATATAAACTCAGGAATTATTCATATACAGAGGTAAAATGAAGTTTTGGGAATTAAAAACAGGATACCTAGAGAAATCAGTGGGAAATACTGACATTTAATGGGGGACAGAGGAAGATGACTAAGAAGGATTGCTGTAGAGAGAGTAGTGTTTGGATGTCAAGGGAAGAGAGTCATTTTTAACGTACACAAGGGAAGGATCAGCAACTGAAAAAAAAACCAAACAGTCAAGTTAAATAACAACTAAAATATCTTCACTGGGTTTATTAACAGGGTCATTAGTGGTCATAGTGGGAGCAATTTCAGTGGAGTGATGGGGTGCAAGCCAGATTGTACTGCATTGAGGAGCAGGAGTGGGAGGTGAGGAAATGAAGGTAATAAATATAGACATTTTCATGAGGTTTGATTTCAAAGGGGAGAAAAGCAATAGGGTGGTAGCTAAAGTGGGACCCATGGGTGGGGGAAGACTTTGTTTATCTTGTTAAGATGGGAGTTACCTAAGCAGGTTTAAATGCTGATGGAAAGGAGCAGAGAAAGGGGGTGGGGGGGGATAGGAGGTAATTCTTCCAAAATCTTTCATATATATTCATTTATTTTATTTAGCCTTACAGTCTACTTGGAGACTATTAATTTTTTTATTTTTTACAATTTTCAGGTGGGGAAACAAAATGAAACCCTGAAAGGTGAAGTGAATTCTCTAAGATTATATGCCAGGAAAATGAGAGACAAGGCTAGACTCTGGGTTTCCACCAGACAGTAAAGCCTCGGGAAGAAAAATGCATTTCCATCTGTAAAATCCCTTGATCTCCAAGAAGAACTGAGGTACTGTCATTATCGTGCCCCAACTGCCCGACCCTTGATTGGGAGGGGGAACCAATCCTGTAGCTCTTATCAGACTCTATTGAGCTGATGCCTTAATGACCAGCAGCAATCTGTTATTTTCCTCTTGTTTGCCTTGCAAGTTGCTCTTTTAATTGATATAAAGAGAGGGAGAGGAGATGAATATTAAAAACACACATCAAGGGACCAAGGGAGGCAGGGAGGCAGGGCGCTCCTCTGTATGCAGGGACAGAAGCAGGAGTTTGACATAAAGCAGGATCCATTGCTCTAGAGTCTGCTCAGGTCTCTGACAAGCCTGCCCTTGGGGGTGTTGCCTCGCTAGACTGCTCTGCTACTGGGGGGAGAGGAGGTGTTTCTGGAATTGTCTGAACTGTTGGCTTGGCTCAGCCTAAAATTGACAGCAGAAGGAAGGAAATTATTCCTAAGAGTTCTCTGAACTTAGGGGTGAGAAGGATGAGGAGAGCATTGGAGAGAGGAGTGAGGGCATGGAGAAACGTCAGCCCAATGCTCAATTGGTGGGCAGGTAGAATGGTTTGCTGCCTAATGCGCTTTGAAAAATACTTACAAGGTAATGTAGAAGCCACTGGTTAAAACAATTCAATAAGAAGCACAAGGAAAGGAGGGATATAATGGATCAAGAAAGGGAAAGTGATGAATAGGGATGGGCGGAGGGCTCTCCCAATTGCTCCCCCGGCCCACCTCCCTATTTCCCCTCTCTGTATAACCTTTGGAGAGGCCATAGAAGTGTCTCCTATCATTTGGGGCACCTGAATCTACCTTCCTTTGGCCCCAAGTCATTCACATCCTACTGCCTAAGATACTGCCTTCAAATACTTTCCTCACTTGTTACTTTTATTTTCTCTAATAATTGATCAACCCTTTAGTTCCACCACAAGACAAAACAAAACAAAACACCAAGGAGTTACATGCAATGGCCCTGGGGTGGCAACACATTACTTAAATTTTGGTCTAAGTGTAAACACCTGCCATTGAAGCAAGTTTTGATGGGGGAAGGACCAAGAGAGCAGGCAAAGTCTCAGACCTCTCTGACTTCTCTCAGGATAACAAGTCCACGCATCACTTCCCCCAGGAGCTGAGGACTCAAGATCAGCACCTCGTGTCTTCCTGTCATCAAACTCCACATCCATAAGAATGCTTCATACCATTGTCTTCTCAGCACCTTCCCAGGGAAGCTCTCATCTGAAGGTCTTCCTCTTTTTGGATCCAACCCAATGCATAGAAGGACCTTCTCCATTCAGCTGGAGCCAGGCACCATCTTTAGAAGACTCTTTTCACTGATGGGTTCATTTATGACAGTCTGGTGTTTGGCCTGTGACTTCAAGACATATTCAAAAGAGGATTCTTCCTGCTTCTCTAGGGCTCCTGTGGTGACAGCAGAATTGGTAACTGAGAAAGTAGGGAATCCGGGTATGGCCCCAGGGGGCTTGTTACACCTGGTCCAGATTCCTGGCAAATCTACCAGTGCTTTCTCACCCCAGGGCATCTTCCTAAATGCCCTTTGCCTATTCACCTTATTATGTTATGTCTAGGGTTTAATGTCTCAGAAATAACAACTAATACTTATTGTGAACTTGTCCTAGCTACGGGGAGCATAATATCTCAGTTAACCCTTAGAGCATTTTGTAAGATAGGTATTCCGTTTTAGAAATGGGAAATGGAAGTTTCCAGAGGGTAGATAATGTTCTCAGTGTCCCATAATATGTAGGTGGCACAGCCAGTATTTGAACCCACATCTCTCCAACTCCCAAGCCTGAATCCTTAACAAGGCACTACTTCATCAAGTTTTTCCAATTCTTCCTCCAGTCATTCTCTACACATCTCCTGCTTCTCTTCTCCTCTTTCCATCCACACTGACAAATGCAGAGCAAGAGCTATTGTTGTTTCATCTTTCCTGGATCTTGGAATAACTTTCATAGGTTGAAGAGTGGGGTGGGGAAAAGAAAGATGGCTGCTTTTTATGCAGTCTACTTTCTCATCCCAAACAGTTCTTTCCAAGTATTTTATTCAGTTGCTGTCACTTCCCTGAGTGAGACCCTTCAACGGCAGCTTTTCATGCCCAGAACAGTCTCTTCTTAAAAAGTAACAGAGGGGAGCAGGTGTAGCTCAGTGGTTTGAATGCCTGCTTCCCATGTACAAGGTCCCAGGTTCAAGCTCTGAAAAAAAAATGTAGCAGAGACAAAGCCTCAAAATAGCTATTGTAGATTTCTACGTGAACATGTTTGGGGCCATTTAAAAGGAGACTTATGCCTCTCGGCAGGAATTTGACCCTTCCCTCTTTTCTTCCATTTTTCTTCCAAGGAAGATACATCACAGATACCAGACAATTGGTTCAGCTCAGTTAGTTCAGTTTTGGCTCATACAGGCCATTGGGGCCAGAAGGACTGTTCATAAATGTGCACTCTGCCCTCTATATCCTGATTCTGTTCCCCCTTTTGCCTTGCTGCTCTCTTTTGTGGTATCACTGCAAGACATGGGTAGCAGGGTGAGGAAAGGGAGGGCTGGGCCATTGGTCTATGGATTTCCAGAGTCAGGACTGGTATAGCCAAGCTCAGAGACACAAGAAGAATCTGAGACACTGAAAAAAATCTGGGTTCAGGCTAAAGGGCTGACAGGGCCAGACTAGCGATTGGTACAGTAACAGCTCTGAGAGATGTTGCAGCCAGGAAGCCATACCCTGTAGGAAAAGGGTCAGTCAATTCTGAAATCAAGGCTAGATTCATAGGCAGGGGACATGGGAGCCAAGTCCTCTATTCCTGTCAACTGAGAGGCTGCCTGGATGCCATGATGAAAAGCCAGGATATGTCCGGATTGGCTCAGGGTCAAAGTTCTCGTATCATGCCCCACCCACCCCTCCTGAGCTCCGCCTTATCCATTTTCACCACTGCTGTAAAGGACAGATACACCCAACCACTCCATCATCCTCCATCTTAGCACCAGATCACCTCCAAAAACAGCATAGGATGATACTGAGTGGAATGGGGTGGGCAGAGCCAGGTAAGTGTCTTTAGGCTGCTAAGGACTTTGGCCCCTGGGGAACGATGCACCAGTCCCCTGCTTTCCCCTGCCGCCTTTCAGAAGATGAGCCAGGCCTGTCCTGGGTCATCCTGTGCCTTTCCTTTCCCAAGGCTCGGAGCCCATGCTAATGTTTTGATGGTCCTCCTTGTCTCCACATTTACATACTGTGAACTGGGGCTCCCTGGTTAGGATCCTGCAGCCCCCCTTCCAGCTGTCCTTAGTCCCCCCTTTCTCCTTACTCAGGCTCTGCTTCTTATGTAATTTCCGTTTGCAGTTGTGGGCTGCAGAAATGGTGAAATGGGCACCCCCTGTGGTGGGAGGGAAAGAGGAGGCAGATACTGGCCTGTCAAAAGGATGGGTTGTCCTTGGACCCAACGAGGGCCTAGTGGCTGGGGTAGGGGGAGGGAGCTCAGAAGCCACTTTAAGAGGGTGAGAGGGCATGCATTCCAGAAGGATGGAGTTGGGTCCAGGGGGATGCAGAGCTGTTGGCATTTGAAGGCGGGAAGTAGCAGTGGTGCTGTCACCAGGGGAAGGAGCTGGAGTCCCTTGAAGGATGGGCTGGGGAAAATTGATGATAACTAAACTTTCCTGCCTCCTGTGTACTTAAAAAAAACAAACAAACTCTCTTCTATTGGAGAGTAAATGCTGCTTCCACAGTCCCTGAGCATCAGCTCTGAGTCTGACAGTGCACTGGGTACTGGGGATTAAGATGTAAGCCTCTACCCTCAAGATACTCAGAGTAATAGGAGAAAATATTTGGAAACCACTTATCCGATAAGGGTTTAATATCAGAATATATAAAGAAATCCTACAACTCAACAATAAAGACAACCTAATTTAAAAATGGGCAAAAAACTTGAATAAACATTTCTCCAAAGAGGATATATAAATGGCTAAAAAGCACATGAAAAGATGATCAACATCACTAGCTATTGGGAAAATGCAAATCAAAACCACAATGAGTTATCATTTCATACCCACTAGAATGACTGCTACTTAAAAAACAACAATAGATTATTACAAAGTGTTGGAGAGGATGTGGAGAAATAGGAACACTCATTCATTGCTGGTGAAAATGTAAAATGGTGCAGCTGCTGTGGGAGACAGTTTGGCAGTTCCTCAGGAAGCTAAGTATAGCACTACCATGATCCAGCAATCCTGCTACTAAGTATATACCCAGAAGAACTGAAAGCAGGGACTCGAACAGACATTTTCACACTGATGTTCATAGTGGCATTATTCACTATTGCCAAAAGATGGAAGCAATCCAAGAGTCCATGAACCAATGAATGCTTAAAAAAAGAGGTGGTATATACATACAATGGAATATTATTTAGCTGTAAAAAGGAATGAAGTCCTAATGCATGTGACAACATGGATGAAACTTGAGGACATTAAGCCGAGTGAAATAAGCTAGGCACAAAAGGATAAATATTGTTTAATCTCACTGACATAAATTAATTATAATAAGCAAATGCATAAAGATAGAATCTAGAATATAGGTTACAAGGGGATAGACTGGGGGTAAAGAATGGAAAGCTATTGCTCAAATTGTACAGAATTTCTATTTAGGTTAATTGGAAAGGTTAGGAAATGAGTGGTGGTGATGGTAGCACATTATTGTGAATGTAATAGTGCTCAATTATTTATGTGAATGTGGTTGAAAGGGGTAGTTTGGGGTCATGTATGTCTCTAAAATGAGAGAAGATAAAACATGGACTGTATAACACAGTGAATCCTGTTGTCGACGATGGACTGTGGCTAATAGTACAAGAATGTTCTTTCATGGATTATGACAAATATACGACATTAATTAAAGGTGTTAATAATCGGGTGGTATATGGGAAAATATACCTAATGTAAACTATGGATCATACTTAATAGCATAATTTTAATATTCTTTCTTCGATGGTAACAAAGGTGCCACACAATGCAAAGTGTCAACAATAAGGAGGCTATATGGGAACACTGTATTTATTTTTACATGACTCTTCTGCAAACCTACAACTTCTCTAATTAAATAAAAAAAAAAAACCCAAAAACCTTCATGGCAGTTCTCATCTTGCCGGCTGCCCTTCAGAATTCGGACTTGCCAATCCCCATGGTCATGTGAGACAATTCCTATAATAAATCTCTTAATATTTACATATATTAAGTAATGTATATTGTATATATATATATATAGATAGATAGATAGATAGATAAAGGATTTGATGGAGAAAAAAAAAGGAGGCTCGGAGTCCAGTGGAAGAAACAGACATGAAAACAAATCCAAACAGTGCAGTGGTGATTGCCATGTGAATAGAACGCAGTGGGCACCCGGATGAGCGCCAGGGTCTTTCAGCTCTGGGATCCTGGAGGGCTTCCTGGAGGTGGTTACTGCAGGGCTGGGTCATGAAGGAAGTTTATTGGCTTGAACTGAGAATGACAGGTGGGAGGGGCAGTCCAGGGTGGGCGTGGAAGTTGACTGGACGTGGCCAAGCTTCCTTTTTCTGGCTTTAGGCAGGAGAGTTACTGGGTGGCTAGAACAATTCTCAAGGTGGGGTGGAGGGGGGCGGGGAAGAAAAGCAGGATATACAAGGTGAAACTCTTACTAGATTCATCATTTAAAGGAGAACAAACAGTAATGGAGAAGTCTTGAAATCGGACTCCTCCATTTCACACTCGTGGGGGTGTCAGTTTGGGCCTGGCCCCTACCCCCTCCTACCATCTTCAATGGTCTGTGTCTGTTTCTTTCGCCTCCTTCTAAGGGGAATAAAGAGGAGTCACCTCTCTTTCTGCACACCCACTCGGTTCCCAGCAGCCTCGGGACCTTGAGAGCCCTGGACTGCGGCATCTACAACAGCCATGGGCCAAACTGCCTGAGGCCATGCTGGGGAGCCTGGGGGTCCGAGTGAGCCCACAGGCGAGGGTGTGCAGGTGCAGAGCCTTCCTGCATCCCTGCGGCTCTTTGCACAGGGACTACGAACCGCTTTGGAGTCCCCATTCCCCTGTACTTTCTCCTCCCGAAAACTCTCCCTGTACCCTTCCAACTTAACTACATTCCTTTTTCCTCTCCGTGCTCACCCTCTAACTCCTTCCAAGCCCCTTTCTAACTTATCTCCCCATCTTCTCAGGAGGCATCAGGATATAATGAAAAAGGCAGTGAGCTTTGGAATCAAGCTGGGTTTAAATCAAGGCTGGGCTGTGCGATCTGGGGCAAGTTACTCATGTGGCAGAACCTCAGCATCCTCGAGTTTTCAACTCTTGGGGTTGCTGTGAGGATTAAAAATAGCTCTCAGGGGAGCGGATGTAGCTCAGTGGTTGAGTGCCTGCTTTCCATGTAAAGGTCTTGGGTTCAATCCCCAATACCTCCTTTGGTCTTAGATTCATCTATCAACCACTCGCTGTTCCCCAAACTTTCCTTGCTTTCATTCCCTGATTGACCCTGATTAGCAGAGAATCACCTGAGAAGAGTGGGTGAGGGTTCAGGGATAACTATATTCAACTATCCCATTCTTCAGGGCAGACTAAATGCTGAGGCAAGCACTGGACAAAGGTAGAGAAAGAATCCCCCAGGGGACAAAAGAAGCCTCCCTTTCTTAAGGATTTACCACAGACCAGGCACTGTGGAATATGTTTTATATGCATCCTCATTTAACTATTACAACAGTCCTAGGAGGTAGATGTTATTCTTTCTTTTTTTTTTTTTTTCTACAGAAGCTCCTTGGAGAGGGTAATGAACATTCTCAGAATCAAACAAAGAGTAATAGCAGGTGCTTTTTTTTGGTTGCTTGTTGTTTTTGCCTACAAACCAGAGGCAAGAGATGTTTGGAACTATGAGAAAAAGACCTGCTCTGATCTCCTTGCCCCTGCTCCCTTGCAGCCCTCATTGTGGCTGGTTTCCTACCTCTGCTTCCAGTGGGTTCTCAGCATACAATGAGGGCCCATCAGAAGCTGGCATCCTCACTGCCAGGCCCTTGGTTTCTACATGAGGGTCTTAATAGGGAGGGGTGTAGGATAATAGAGGGGAAAGGAGAGCCTGTGAGAATAATTAGTGTAAGAATACAGGACCCAAGAATTACTCAGAAGGAGGCAGAAGTCCAAAGAAATGGTGGAGCAACAGGCCCGAGTGCTTGCACAAAAGTATTTTACTGCAAGTAATTATCAGAGTGCACACAGCTGAGCACACATCAAAGCTAACCAAGAATATAATTTTCTAGAGTTAGAAAAATTGGTCAGAGGCTAGAGAAGAGCAGAAATGGGCAAATTAAAAGAAATGCCCTGTTCCCAACCCACAAGATGACCAACTAGCAGGTGCCAGCAACCTGGAGTCACTTGGAGACACATGACTATGGGGCATCCATGTCTTAATTATCCAAAAGAACAGGACAATCCAGCCATTTCCATGGCAAATCCTCCCTGGAGATCTGCATATGTCTCTTGGATGCATCTAAAGGAAATTCAGCTGTGCTGTCTTCTTAAATTTTTCCTGACTCGGCCAGCACTGGGAAATTTCACAGGGGTGAAGAGAAAAGGACTGAGGTGTTCTGGTTTTCAAAACCTGGTGGCAGAATGGGGAATGATGGCAGAGGAATGATGGCAGAGGTCAACCCTTGACAGCCATCTGAAATTAGCTCCCAGCTGGGCCTCCCTGTTCTCCTGGAGATGGTGGGAATGCTACAGAAGCTGGTGCCTGGGTGGGAGGGTCTCAGGGAAGGAATTACTAGAGGCCCAGATAGGGGGCACTGCCAGGCCAGGGAGGCAATGTCATGGTCGGAAAGAGTCAGCTTATACCCAGGCAGGCAATGGAACACACCAGAACTGAGGGGCAGTGTCAGGCCTGAATCAGATGCCTGAAGAGCACAGAAGCAAAGCAGTGAGGGGGTGGGACGAGGTGCACATAGGTAGTTGGGGCTCTGTCCAGAAGTGGGAATCTGAGCCAGAGTCAGAGCCTGAGTTCAGAAGAGTTCCTCTCTTGAATGTCCTCACAGCTATTTTCTTCTTTTTGGAAAAAAACCTGCCTTAGAAAGAGTCTCCGTGCCACCTTTCAGAAGCCCCCAGGAGCTCTGTGGGCAGAAAAAGGAAAACCCAACCCTGATGTGGCACTGGCGGCCAGTCTGCCAATGTGGGTGCTGCTTAAGGAAGCTTGGCCATGCTGAACCTCAGACGCACCTCCAGCGGGGCCTGCTCCCCAGCCCCTCCAGGTGAGGCCTTGCCTTTACCTTACCCTGCAGGAGACTTGCCTTGGATCAGGTGCCACTGTTCAGAGGGAGCTAAGCCAAACGGAGGTGGCAATGAGCCTCTTTGACCTCAGAATGTTCCTGGTCCTTGATGTTCTGAGCCACTGGCTGATCCAGGTCCCTTCTCTCTTTGGTTCCACTGGAAGCCTGTTTGCACCTTTCAGGGTTGGGTTTTCCTTGTTCTGCCCAGGTAGCTTCTCGGGGTTTCTGAGGGTGATATGGAACCTCTTTCTAAGGCAGGTTTTCTTCCCAGAGCACAACCATATCCATATTGAAGAAAACAGGAGCTGTGGAGTCCGTTAAGAGGCATACTCCTCATTATCTAATTCATTTTTGGCTTTGAAACTCTTAATGATTTTTTTTTTTTTAGGAGATGCTCTGGGATTTGCAAGACTGCTACATGGGAAGCAGGTGCTCAAACCACTAAGCTGCCCCCGCTCCCCAAATATTTTTTTTATTTTTAAATTTATTTTATTTACTTAATCATTCTTAAAGGTCAGTCCAACTCTGCAGCGTTTGGTAAGTTCCCTCCCCCAATTTTTACTGATAATCACATTTTCCTCCTTCTGGCTCCAAGAGGCCACTAAACCCCTAAGCTCTCAGAAAACCCTTTTCAGGCTCAGCACCCAACAACAACATGGAGTTGGAGTGATGGCCAAGTGACCTCCAGAGCAGTGCTACTGCTTTTCAGACTATAATGTGGTTACAAATCGCCTGGGAATCTGGAGTGGAGTGTGAGGTTCTGCATTTCTAATAAGCTGCTAGACTGGGGGTTGGCATACTTTTTCTATACAGTGCCATATAGCAAATATTTTCGGTTTTATGGGCCATATAGTCTCTGTCACAAAAACTGAACTCTGCCATGGAGTGCAAAAATAGCCTTACACAATAGCTAAACAAATGCGTGTGGCTGTGTTCCAATAAAACTTTATTTACAAAAATAGGTGGTGGCCAAGGCAGGCTGGTTGGCCCATGGGCCGTAGTTCTCCGGTCCCTGTCCTAGGTGATGTGGATGTTGCTGGTACATGGACCACATGCTGGGTAGTGAGGCATTAGGGGGGTTCAGCAAGCCTGAGGATTTTTAGCAAAGAGCCATTTCCCTTCTCAGAGTACTGCAGGCAACTGCAGAGAGTGGGCCTCTGCAGGTGATGGGGGAACTAGTCTTACTTATTTTTACCACAAAGAACCCGGGGAGACACAAGAAAGATGGAAAGTTAGACCTATAAATTTTTCAGTGGCATTTCAATTTTCACTTCAGTGAGGGAAAGCTCTTCCTTGAGGCTGATTTATGTTAAATGACCCAAAGGATCTTCATCTGCTTTCATTAATTTTTTTTCTCGAATCCTTCCCAGTATTGGGAGGAGAAGAAAGGTTGCAAAGATCAGTCTCTGCTGGGATCTGGAAGGTGGATTATGGCCGTCTCCTGAACCCAGAGACACCTGCCCCCACGTCCCATGACTTCCTCATTGCTGCCTGCTTGCCCTAAATTGATCATTGTAAGGTAGTTAATCCATGACTTCTCACTCTTTACAGGTGGAAGGAGATGCACCACAGAAAAACGGCCAATAATACTGTTAGTTAATGGTGTTTATCACTTCAGCATTATAAGTAGGAGTTCACGTTTTAGAGACTGTCATACTCTAAATTTCAGTCCTCACCATGCCACTTACTGATTGTGTGGGCAACTTATTTAAACCAATTTATTTTTTTTCACTACAAATATAACATCTATTAAAATGAAAAATAAAAAAATATAGAAATATTTAGCATGAAAAGTAAAAGTTTCCCTACTTAAAATTTTTATTTTCACCCTAGGATAACCACTGTTAAGAGCTTGATATATACACTTCAAGCATTTTTTTTTCAATGAATATATTAAAATAAAAAATATTTTTCTCAAATGGTCATATACTATTATTATTATTGTTGGTATTATTAATATTATTCAACTTTCTTTTTTCATTTACTGTAGCCTATACATCTTTGTCAGTACAGAAAGATATGTTTCTTTTCAACTGTTGCACAGTGTGTTGAAGTTCCATAACTTAATCAATTTAGGCCATTTGTTCAACCTCCCTAAGCCTTAATTTCCTTATGGTTTTAATGAGGATAATAATAGTACCCTCTTCATAGGATTGTCATGAGGGTTAAGTGGGTTTTTATTTGGAAAAGACTGACTCCAGGGCCCACCACATTCTTAAAACACACCCTCAGTCGATGACAATAAATCATTTCTGTCTCACATCTGTATACCAAGGTCTTACAAGTCATGGATAGTACTGACTCATGGAGTTAAGGACACAAATGGAACACGGATATAGAAGTTGATGAGTCAGAAACACTCATGACCTTGCAAAGTAGCCTACCATCTTGAATTTCCAGGTGCTAACACTACTCCAGCCAATGGACAAGTTAACCCGAAGACTGAAAATCATTTTGGGCCAGAATTATCTACCACCACCGTTCACACAACACAAATCCAACAGCTGTTTTCCTGTGTTTCTCACATACTTGGGCACAGCGAAAGAGCTGAAAGGTATGAATGTTTGTTCATTGCCATCTCATTGCCACAACAAACTGGCGGTTTATAAATAGTCATTATGATGAAGTTACACAATGTAGTAGAGAGTGCACTTGGTTTGGAATCAAGAGATACAGATTTGAACTTTAGGAGTCCTGTGATGGTCTCTCTAAACCTTGGCTTCTCATCAGCAAAGTAGGAACAAAAAACTACTGTACCAACCAGAGCTTCTGTGGGGATTAAATAAGATAATGAAGGCACCTAGCAAAAGGCCTTATTGAGCTCAATAAATGTTAAGTACATGAATGGATCATAATATGCACTTGATCATACAAATTCTTAAATGGGAAGTAAAAATAACCAACTGTACAGATCCTTTCCTGGGCAGAGTGCTGGTCTGAGCAGAGGAAAGTGGGGCTGCTTGGTCTGGGAAAGAGAACACTTGGGACGAGGGACAACCTTCATACACTTGAAATATCTGAAGTGCAAGACTAGTTCTGTCTGACTTTTTGGGGCATAATTTGGAAGATTTGGGTCCAGTATAAAGAAGAACTTTTTAACAGGCAGGACTAATAGATCTAATAGACCCCAGCAAGTTCCCTGGCCGGGCATGTATGAGCAGAGTCTGGATGGCCATGGGGTTTGGATATAGGATATTACAAGGATGATTTAAGCCACAGAGAGGTGTTTGGGACAGATGGTCTCTGAGGCTCCCTGGGGTTGTGATATTCAACAACACCATGGATGGCCCAGAGAAGCAGAAGCAACTGCATGTTTACTGGCAACCACACAAATGCACAGAAAGAAAAGGAATTTGGAATTCATTATTCAGTCCACTACTTAAGGTATTTTGGTCACTTTTAGACAAATACAAAAGAATCAGAATTGATATAGAAATACATAAGCATTATTGTGCTGGGTGTTATGGGGAAGGGAAAAAAATACATGTATATGTTATACATCTAGAAAAAGGAATAAACCAGCCCCTGCCATTGAAGAAGTTAAGACAACTTGCAAAAGGTGAAAATTTGACCATAAAAAGGTAAAAAAAATATACACAGACAAATAAGCTTATGCATGGTTAAAAAGAAATAAAAACGACCAAAAAACCACCTAAAACTTTTTTTTTTTTTTTTTTTTTTTTACCTGAAGAGCTTTAGCCCTAAATTGGCTATGACTACAGTTGTGAATTTTTGTTTGGAGGGTGACTCTGGCTTTAAGATAAAAGGAAATAGATAAGAGTCTTAATATCAAAACACTCCCACGGATGATAAAATTGGTGGGAGAGGGAAGATCTCTACCCTTTCTCTGTCCAGATTTTCAAGACAGAGGCAGGATGTGGGTTGGTTTTCAGTCTCACATACTTTGTTCTTAAATTCCCATGCCCTCTGGGAAGCACCAAAATAACTCTGCAGAAGCTCAATTTCCTTCCACACTTCCCAGTCAGAAAAGGTGTTGGAGTGCTAGGCTGTGTCTGGTCACATAGCATGGGGATAAGGGTGAAGGTGAGGAATATTTTGGCAGAGGAGGAAAGAAACATTCCTCTCCCCTCCTCCTGATTAGTCCCAAGGCTTGCTCCTCTCTTTTACAATTATGATTCTTGAATCCTAGAGCTGGAACAGAACCTGGCAATCCAGGTCAACTCGTATTGTGCAAAGAGAAAACTGAGACCTGTTAGGGGTTTTGATGACCTTATATAGGAAGAGACTTGGGAATAGGTAAGTTCTTACAATCATCTTTCCTCCTGATAGTATGGAGGGAGAACACCCAAGGAATAATAGCCATATAGGACACAGAGTGCCACAAGATGATTAGACTCTGTGTAGGACTTTCCTGTAAATCTGAAGTGGCAAACATGGCTTTTTGCCTCAAATGAGTCTCCAATATCCTCATAAAGCCTGAATCTAAACCTTAGGAGAGTCCCATCCTCTGGCCACTCTTTAGAAAATGGAAATTCAGAATAGGGAGAAACAGGAGATATCTGGTCTACCCAAAGTAGCCAGGCCTGGTTCAATGTATCTAGCTGCATGAAGGATAGTTAAGTAAAGTGGAGTAGGGTTTTAGTTTCTGTCTGTAAACATACAGTGACTCTGCCCTTGGGAAAATGTGCTCTGATCAACTGATCAGAAGAGCTTGTCCTCCTTTTGGGGAGAAGCATGAGTCGGGATAGGCAGGGCAGAAGGCAGAGGGCAGAGGGTTGGGTGTGGGGAGAGAGAGCCAAGAGTTTTCCTCTTTGCTGCAAGGATAAGAGAAGGAAAATCTATGCCCATGTCTGCATAGCTGGTTGGGTGCAGAGACCCAGTCCTATTCCAAGGATGATCAATGCAATCCAATGCAACTCAATTTAGCAATTAATTATTGAGCACCTGCTCTGAATAAGGCAATGTTCTAGAATCAGGAAATGAGTGGACAGTTTTTGCCACTGAGGAGTCTATGATTTGGAGTCAGAGGATATACAAGAAATACAGCTATGATAATAAGAGCAGCAAAATCTTCAAATCTAGTAGCACATTTGAATCACCTGGGAAGCTTTAATAATATACTGACATTCACTACCAGAGATACACATTTAGTTGGTCTCAGGTGAGGTCCAGAGTCGATATATTTAAAAAAAATAAGCTCCTTGTATGATTCTAATGTGCATTCAGGGTTCAGAGTCACTATTAGGGAAACAAAGAGGAGCAGAGAACTAAGGGCTGTAGGGGGAAGCAAAGAAAGTTCAAGGCCTTATTCAATGAGCTTTGAAGGATGGTTTGGATTACCATAGCTTAAACTTGAGATGTGCGAGGCTTCCACAGGTGGCAAGAGCAACATGAGCAGGGAATGGAGGTGAGAAAAAATGGGACATAATTGGAGAATAGTTAGCTTGGTTTGTGAGGTTCCCAGAACACCTATATGGAATAATGGGAGGTGAGCAGGGAAGGTGGAGCAGGAAAGATGCATTATCTAAGGGTAAGTACTGGCAGTGCCAGATCCAGAATGTCAGTCTCCTGATTTCTAGATCACTCCAGGAAGCAGAGCCAAGGAAGGTAGCCCCCAAGATTACAACAGCAGTTCCAGGGTAGGATGTGGAGGCCACGCCAGAGATTATTTCATCGGGTCAAAGCCCGGTGACCCAGGGCAGGAATAGGCTGAGAGACAAAGAAAACTTACCCAGTTGATTTGGTTTGGAGGGTACAAAGCTTTCCAGCTGCTCTGGGAATACAGAGTATAGGGAGTGCCTTGCTTGAATATAATGCATTGAAGACCAGAAGTGAATTAATTTTCTCTAGGTCACTTAGGTGGGAATTCTACCTCAGGTGGGAATTCTACCTGATTTCCAAGACAGTGCTTTTCTCACTTATTTGAATTCCCCCTGCCTTTAACCCTCATTCTGGGTTGTATACAGCTTGTGCACACCTCTGGTTTTACAATCATCTTGTTTTATACTTATGCACTTATGACTCTATTTACTCTATTAGACTGGGAGCTTCTTGAAGTTAGGGCCACATCTTAGTTGAATGGATGTGGACCTCTGAGATACATGCTATAGTATTCATTTATCTAACAATCACTTAAAAGAGTGCAATGTGCCAGGTGCTTGGAATAGAATAATAAAACTATTTAATCCCCATCCCCAAGGAGCTCATGGTCTAGCAGAGAGAAACCTCTCATGGAAGAGGGCTTACTGAGCTTGTGTCCTCCCTCATTTTGCTTTGTTGACCTGATTAATCCTCACTTAATCAGTCCACTTGGAGCCATAACCCAGGCACCTAATTTTTTCCCTGGCCTTGGAGATAAATTGAGCTCTACAGTGTTGGTAGGGTTCATCTGGATTAACCCCATGGAAATGTGATTTCTAAGGTAGATGAGAAAATAATAAACCACAGCATGGAGAGGGAATTTTTGAGGTGGGTAGATGAGTTTTAAACAGTAGGCTTAGGACCAGGCAGTTGGACTGCAGGTGAGCTTGAAGGTCAGTTCTAAAGTTGACAATGGCCACTAAACAAACAGTTCTTACATCTCAAAGCCCAGGTCAGTGAGGCCACACAACATCACAGTGACTCACTGCTTCAGGTATATGACTATTCAACTCACTGAGGAAAGAACACCAGTAAAATTAATTTTAGGTAAAAGTAGAGGTGCAGTTTCCCCAAACCATGGTCAACTTCTAAAGCTAGAGATGCCTTTGCTGGATGGCTCTGTCCTTGGTGCTGAGACAAGGCTCATAGAGCTGAGGCCCTTATCTTTAAATTTGTCTATTGTCCTGGGATGTGAGGTTGGGACATAGCTCTCCACATGACTTTTGTGGGGAAGAAGATGGTGGTGATCATTACTAAAATGTCCCAGGTGTATGCTTGATTGACATGAATGTCTGAGCCTGAATTTGGAAGTCAACCTCAGCTTTTCCAGACTCCTTTATGTGCCTGACACAGTATGTGTCTCTTTCAAGAATGGCCCTTATCACACAGCACTAAAAGTATAAAAATCAGGCCTGCTTCTGAAGCTATACTCTATTTTCTCTTCCTTCTTGCACCTTGTAGCTACCATGCTCTTTCGACTGTAATTTACATTTGGGAGGAATCAGGGTGACATGCTTATGGATCTTTCCTACCACATGTTGAGTCCTATTAGGGCTTATTCATCTTATCTCAATACCTAACACAATATTGGCACATGGTGGGTGATCAATAAATTATTTTGGAAATAAAAATAAAGTTAAGAATTGCTTATATACAGAAAAGCTCTAGAAAAAAGACCATTGGTTGGAGAAGGATTCCATTTTTCTCCACACTCTTTCCTCTCAGTAAGAAATGGCACATTTTTACAATGGTAAATCATATCAGAGCTTTACCAAATACTTAATCCCATCAATGCCCTATTGCCATATTGAGGATGGTGAGTGGGGGTGAGAAGCTAAGGCCCAAGAAATTTAGCCAGTGGCTCTGAGGTAATGGTGCTAATATTTTACATATGTGTTTTTCTTTAAGCTCTTCTGAAGTGTCATCATCTCCAACTCCATTTGGTCCTCACAATACACACATATAAGGCAGACAGAGCAGGCATCTGAGTCCCTATAAATATATGAGAAAACTGAAGCTCAAAGACATTAAACGTATCAGTGTAAGTTATTGCTGGTCTTGAAAAGAAAATCTAGGTCTCTTGGCCTCCAACACAGAATTCTTTTCACTGCTAAAAACAGGCCAAAGGAACAAAGGCCTGGGAATCTTAGCTGCTCCACTCAGCAGCTTTCACAGGATCACTGGAGGTTTGGGGACTGTCTTAGTTTGTCAGAAGGCTGCTGATGCAAGGCACCAGAAATGTGTTGACCTTTATAATGAGAAATTTATTAGGGGAAAAGCCTCACATCCTGAGGTTGCAAAATGTCCTACTCAAGGCACCATCAGAGATGCTTTCTCACCAAAATCAGCTACTAGTGGCCCTGGTGTCCTGCCACATGGCAAAGCAAGATGGCAGCTGATCTCTGCTGATGTCCCTGCCTTCCCCTTTAGGCTTACTGTCCCTTCAGCCTTGGGTCCAGCCTCTTGGGGGCTTTATGCTTCAACTTCAACTGCTAGTGATCCTTGAGTCCTTTCTCTCACATGGCTAGATCAAAGTTGTAGAGCTCCCTTTTCTGTCTCTCTCTCTGTGTCTTCTTTTATATAAAGCTGCAGTAAGAGCGTGGGACACAACCTGAGTCATGCCTTACTGACATAGTCCAATCAAAAGAGCCCCACACCCACAGGAATAGATTAGTTCAAGAACATAATCCTTTTCTTTTTAGAACTCATAAAAGAACTTCAAATTGTCACAGGTACCTTTGGGGAAGATCTGATAGGGACCATTTATAGAGATGCTCTTCCTTTCACGGGCACTAACAGAAATAGCAGGATTATCTGTGTGTGCCTTTATGCTATTTGACAGGCTCAATAAGTACTGCCTCTTGCCTTCGAGCCAGACCATTTTAGAATTTTTTTTAAGTCTTAGTTATTTGCCTTGGTCATTCTTAATTTCAGGCTAGTTGCTGTGGGCCCTTTCAATACTGGCCAAAATATAAACAGAGCTAATCCATAATCACTTATCCATTCAATATTTAATGACATTTTTTCCTTGTTAACTTTCCTTGTTTCCTTGTGGGAGTGCTGTGAGGGGATCAGCCCCCAGATGATTAAGTCCTACAGGAACTCCTGTTGTTGTTGGGAGACATGCTCTAAAATTTGAAATGTTGAGCAATAATAAGTACAGTTTAAGACAAGAACAGAAGAGCTATCGCAAGGTATCACTTTACTGATTGCCAGATAAGTGGTGCACATAAGAATGCTATGGTTTGGGATATTACACAATGATTTCAGGGATTGAATTGGATGAATTTAGATCAAGGGGTAAATTAGTAAGGGGGAGGCACTAATGAAAATTTCCATCAAAATACACTTGATAGGCTTGGGGAAAAAGAAAAAGGAAGGGGGAAAGATGCTAGTTTATCCTGAATCCTATGAAATAAGAGAAAGAATTTTAGGGCTGTGAGACCAAGGAAAATAGAGCAGTGGTCTCCCTAACTAAAGTAGGAAAAAATCAGAGGCCCAAATATTTATTTAAGAAATATTTCTTGAGCCTATTTTGTTTCCTAATCCAGGGCCAAGGATAAAATAGTGAAGCTAACAGCCAAGGCCCCTACTCTCTTGGAGCTTACAGACTGGTAGTGGGGAGACATAGGTGTTATGGGAGTCCAGCTGCCTTTGGGGTTAGTAAAGTCTTCCTAGAGGAAGTGACACTTTAGTTGACCTAAAATTCAAAACTAGCTAGTTAAGGGGGTTAGGAAGTGTTGGGAAGAATGTTCCAAGCAGAGAAAACAGCATGCACAATTGGCCCAGAAGTGAGAGAGCACATGGTCTATTTTGCATTTCAGAATTTTTGGTTGGCTGGAGCTTTGAGTCCCAGGCAGGAAATCATAAGTATTGGGGCTGGAGAAATGAGCAGGGTCTAGTTGTGCAGCATCTTGTGAGTTGGAGAGAAAAGCAGGATCTAGGGAAGAGAGGACGGGAAATATTCTTAAAGGGTTTTATTGGGAGAATAGCATGAGATTTGCACTTAGGAAAGGTCTCTCTGGATGGTGTGTGGAGAGTAGATTGGAATAGGCAAGTAACATAATTAGTAGGCTGTTACAGTCATTCAGGCACGAGATGGTGGGGCTGAACTAGAGCAGTAGCAGTGGAAATGGAGAGAAGCAGGTGGATCTGACAGCTCTTTAGAAGTCAGAATCTGTAATATTGCTGTTGGGCTGGACATAGAGGATGAGGGAGAAGGAAGAGTCAGGGATGCTTCTGGGTTTCTGGCTCTTACTGCACTGCAATTTCATTCTGCCTGCCACTGATTCATTGAATGAATTAATCTGAGCTTGGACTCTCCATGTGGTTTATTTGACTGGGTGATGTATGAAAGAATGCATCCCTTTCCACCCCCAATCTCCATCCATGCTCTCACCCCTGTATGCCATATCTCATTACTCTCATGAGACATTGCCAAAACCCAAGAAAAATCAAATTGAAGGTGGGAAATAGTGGAGGGGGTAAAGAATAAATAGAAGATTTAAAACAGTCCTTTTAGGGTGTGGATGTAGCTCAGTGGTTGAGCACCTGCTTCCCATGTGCAAAGTCCCAAGCTCAATTCCCAGTACCTCCTTAAAAAAAAAGTCATTTATTCAACTTGTTTTGTTTGTTTGTTTGTTTGTTTGTTTCCAAAGGGCACTTGCTTTTCTGCCTTTGTGCTGATCCACAGTATGAATTCCCTTTTCTAGGAATGTCTGCTGTTCACAGTGTCAAACCAATGCTACTTGGAGAAATAAACATATCATTCCCTACTTTGTGGCTGGCAAGGAAGACTGGACCTTCATAGCTCTACAGCTAAGGAAACATTATTTCCTCCCTTTCTAAGTGCCTTCAGATTCCATTTCCTAACAGACTGAAAGCAGAAACCATGGAAGGCTAGAGCTGTCTCTGGGCAGGGTGAAAATCCCCCTTACTTAGCTGAAAAATATGTCGAGGGTAAAAAAAATAAAAAAATTGTAGCTGAACTGTCAGCCTCCAAACTAATTGAGTTGTGTAGGTGAGAAGGGAACCTGAGGAGGCCAGAGAGAGGTGTTTGACAGATGGCTCAGCTTCCAGTGGACAGAAAGGGCACCTGGACTTGGCACAAGAGCCAGGAAAATTATATAGGCAATTAAGCAGTGACTAGCTGAGGCTCTCAAAGGGAAACGATAGAGGAGAAGCTTTGTGATACAAGGAACTGTCCAGAGGTGATGTCTTTTGAGACAGCACTTTCAACCTGCGCCAATTATTTTCAAAAAAGCCCGGATGGTTTCTCTAATGGTTTCCTTTCTGTGTTAGAAGAATGTAGCTTTAAATCTGCAGTGGAAATGGTAATGCTGTTGGAGGCATCAATTTTGTGTGTCTCCGAGACGGACTAACATCCATTCCAAGAGAGCTTTCCCACATGCTGGGGTGAGGTGTGACAGAAGTGTGACAGAGGCCCTGTTTCCATCAGCTTTTCAAAACATTCCCGAGAAATTTGATCCTGCTTGGCAAGAGCTACTTGCCGGCTGTGGTGGTAAAATAACGAGGACTCCCCATTTGTGAGCATTTTGTTGGCACTTTTCAAAGCACTGCATCATTAGCCAGGCTGGAAATGGTTTTCAAAGATTCCTTTGCTCAAGCAGGCCATGCAGAGGTCAGAGAGGCTGCTGTAGGCAAACAGAAGACAGTGCTTGGGAGTTTTGTGTCTGAAGGGGAGGCTCAGAAAAATCCTTGGGGCCACATTGTTCCAAGAATTCATTGAGGTGGGTAGCAGAGGTCCTCAGCTCTCCTGGGCCACTTAATGGTATGTCACAGAAATGATGGGGCAAGAAGGACATGTCCCAGCAAGTGGTATTGGAGGAGTAATATCAAAGATGACTCTCTCCTCCACCTTGGGGCATGGTGTGGGCTGGGGATCTTTATCTGTGACTCCAGAATTTACCTTTTGTCTCACATCAGAAACTGTCAGCCACTGAGCCCAAGTTGAAGGGAGGGAAAACCCATAAAGTGGGTAGAGGAAGTCCAGATGCTCTGATGATAGAGATTTCCAAACTCTAATGTTGATACTCTCAAACTTAGGTTTATATCTCAATCATCTGGAAATTTTCTTTTAAAAAAATGTAGATTCTCAGGGTCAACATCAGAATCTGAATCTGAATCTCCAGGTTGGGACCAGAGCACCTGTAATTCCAACAAGCCCCTGGGGTGCATGAAATGCACATGGGTGGCACTTTGAGGACCAATGTATTTAAGCTGCTATTCTTGAGGATTCTGCATTCCTTGGCACGAGAGAAGCCTGGGGACCTCAGCATGAGCGTGGGTATGTGCCACACAGAGGTGTTCGAGTGCTTCCACAGGAAGATCTGGGAGATTCAGGTCTGAAACAAAGGGCACCGCCAGCCACAGACAGGGCGCAGCTGGAGCTGCAGAGAGAGCTGTCAGGCCACCTCAGACAGCCCAGAGTGCAAGCTCTGATTCTGAAATGTCAGGGCTGCTCAGGAAGTCTCTCTGGAGAGCTGCCTGCTCCCAGAGAATGAGGTCATAATTGCATTGAAAATTCCAGAGAAGCAGAAGGCTTATAGAACACCTTGGAAATTTTAATCACTTTCTCAGAATGGCTTTGATTAACATTCTTTCTAGCCCTTCCTGGGTGTGTCCTAAGCCTCCCTCATTCTAGCTGACAGGTAATTAGTGCTCTGACTGGGGAAGGAGGCTCAGGCTGCTCAGATCAAGAAAGATAATGCGTGTGAAGACACTGCAGAAACCATAGAGATGACAAATGCAAGGGGTTGTTCTTGTCCCCCCCACAGTTCATACTCCCGTCATCTAAGAGCACTCAGACACCTGAGCATGCCATGCAATTTCTCCCTGTTGCTCTGCTGCCACTCCACTGCCCAGGATGCCCTTCCATGCCTCCTCCTCCTTTGAACTTCCACTAATTTTGCAAGGCTGAGCTCCAATGAAACTGCTCCTGAGTCTTCTTATTCCTCACCTGCAGTATGAAGCCCTCTGTACCTACCTCTATGAAGACCACCTGGAAAAGCTTGCAGAGTCCCTGGCATGTAGTAGGGGCCTGGTAAATATTTTCTTCATTTATCTCATCATGTCTTTATTTGTGAGTCTCTCGCCCCTTCGGGATAAGAATTGAGCTAATTCTGCTTGGTATTCTCAATGACTGTCACGAGCCTGGACTAGTAGGTATCCAGTAAATGTTTGTTGAGTGGAAATAAAACATACTGGCCAGAGAAGATGACCTGGAAGATGTGGGGTGGGAAGAAATGGCTTGCCATGCTATTCAGAGTCCTGCTAGAATGCTGGATTTATCTAAGATTTAATCTAAGAACTATGTGGAAGGAGCTGTTCTCATGCCAACACATAAGCCACTAAGAAAACCCTGGCCAGATTGTACACGGTGGCCCTTTGCACTGTATTGGTGTACAGTTCAGAAGAACTCAGTTTCTCTATCTGCACTGTGGGATGGAACAAATCATGACTTTAATGAGTAATCCTGCCTTCCCTCCCTCTCTGAGACATCTTTAGAAGAAGACAGCTGTCACTGGGGGCTGGTGTGTACACTCTTAGAAAAACAGCCATTTGTTACATGCAGCAAAAATCACTGGGGGCAAGGTTTGAGATGGAGAAAAAAGGAGTGAGAGAGGCAATCAATTTTTTTTCTTCCCTTATCTTTTCCTGACACCAACAGTCCCCCCTAATTTACCCTAATCTGCAAATAAGAGGAGAGAAAGCATCCATTGCCCTGCTAGCACAGTACAGAGAGAATTGCAAGGCTCCAACCTTGGCACCACCTGGAAATGTCTTTAAAATGCAGAATCTCAGGCCCCACCCCAGATCTGAATCAGAACCTGAATTTTAATTAGATCCACAGGTGATTCACGTGCATATTAAACACTGAAAAGCACAGGCATAAAGTAGTATTAAAATATTTATGAGAGTGAAATAAGAAGCAGGAAAGAACAAACACAGAAGACATTGAAAAGATATTCTGCTCACCAAGATACAGTGAAATGAAATGACTTTTCTCATGAGAATAACTAGAAAACTCCTGCAATGATGTGGTAGGTAAAAGGAAGAAAAGGCTTTTATTCAGCTGCCGACTACTCAGGGAGTTAAAACATCAATATGTGAGCTCAGATTAAGGCAGAACACCCACCTCAGCACGGAGGTCATGTTTTTTTTTTTTTTTTTTTTTTTTTTTTTTTTTTTTTTTTT
>JAKSZT010053947.1:4997789-5072327 GCA_026826555.1 Tolypeutes matacus | reverse complement strand
TGGGTAAAAATCAAAATTCTCACAATACATACAAACATTTGTAAAATGATATATAAATATATATGCATATATGTGTATTTGCTTACAAAAATGTTATTTTTTATATATATATATACATATATTTTAAGAGGTGCTTAGATTACCTAAAATATTATACGGAACCCACTCGGATTCCCATGTTGCCCACCTCCCACACCTCCCACCACATCCAACACAAACATCTCCCATAGTGTGGCCCACCAACCTCAATGAACTTACACATCCTGGAGCCTTGCCACCAACCATAGACCACAGTTCACACTGTAGACCACACTCTCTCCCACTCAGTTCTGAGTGGTGTGTGCTGATTTAAAATGGCCTACATCCATTGCCACAACAGTACTCAGGACAACCTCCAACTCCCAAAGAAGCCCCTGTATTTCAACTGCTCATCCCCTCCCTACCCAAAAAACTGTCAAGTGGCCACTGGCTCCACCTCATTGTTATAATTTCTTGCATTGCAAGAATCACCATATGTGAGCAAGAGAATACCATCAAGTCCACTCTAGTCCATAGTTCTTCCCCCAATCCAGAGGCGACTGGGATGGTGATGTCCACTCCAACTCCAAGTGAGAGAGGGCTTATATCCCATGGATATGGTGGGTGGGATGATCCTGCCTGCAGATGTAGGCCCTCTCCATTCCCTGGGATGGCCATTTCCCATCGTTGTCTCCTCACCAGGTGACTTGGATGAGTCCATTGAGCTGTAGGGTAGGAGTTGCAGCTCCACCTAGATTTCATGCACACCTGGCACATAGGTAGGCGGGAGGCTCCAGTCTCTGGAAGTATACCTAAGAAACTCCAGCATCACATGTAGGTTTGAATAGAAGGGACTGGTGAACCATGTGCAGGGAGGACTTATTTGAGTCTAATTCTGTCACTCTCAGGAGCACAGATTCCAAAATAGAACCCACTGATAAGGCATCAGTCTCTGGGGCTATCCCCCCTTATATAAGACCAGGGTGTCTCCGGAGCTCTCAGGAACCCCACTGAGTGGGGTGATAGGCACTTAGATGTTCTATGAGCTCCTACTGAGGTGTGCGTAAGAGTTACCTCTGGGATGACCTCCCGACTCTCTTTGAAGTCTCTTAGCCACTTGAACTCATTTGTCTTTACCGTTTCCCCCTTTTATTCAAGGTCTTTTTCCAGTTGTGTTGCCAGTTGGCACTTGGGAAAAGTTTTCAATTAGCAATACTCGTGCCTCGGATAAACCTCATTGGCTACGATACTGGGAGGTCATGTTTTATGACCTCCACAATCAGTGTAGGTGGTGTTTATCAATTTTATTAATCTTTTCAAATAATCAGTATTTGATTCTATTGATTTTATCTGTTGTTTGACAATTTAATTGGTTTCTGTTCTTCTTTTATATATTTTTTTATTTATTCATTTTTATTTGCAAACATTCTCTACCCATCAAGCAAAAACTCCCTCTTTCCTCCTCCCACACTCCCAGGTAACCTCTAACCTACTTTCTATCTCTGCAAATTTGCTATTTCTAGATATATCACATACATGACATCATATGATAACTGTCCTTATACGCCTTGCTTATTTCACTCACCATAATGTTTTGAAGGTTTATCCTTGTGGCAGCATGGCTAAGGACCACATTCCTTCTTATAGCTGATTAATACTACATTGTGTGTATGTACCTCATCTTGTTTATCTGTCATTTGTTGATGAACTTAGATTGTTTCTACCTTTTGGCTATTGTGAATAATGTTGTTATAAAAATTGGTGTACAAGTATCTTTTTGAAACCTTGTTTTCATTTTCTTTACATACATACCTAGGAGTGGAATTGCCAGGTCATATGGTAATTCTATAGTTAAATTTTTTCTTTCAACAATGGCTGCACCATTTTACATTCCTACTAAAAATGCACTAGAGTTCCAGTTTCTCTACATCTTCTGCAACACTTGTTATTTATTTATTTATTTTTTAAATTGTAGCCATCTTTGAGGGTGTGAAGTGATATCTCATTGTGGTTTTAATTTGCATTTCCCTAATGGCTAATGGTGTTGAGCATCTTTTCATGTGATTTTTAGCCATTTGTATATCCTCTT
This sequence comes from Tolypeutes matacus, assembly GCA_026826555.1. NCBI lineage: Eukaryota > Metazoa > Chordata > Mammalia > Cingulata > Chlamyphoridae > Tolypeutes > Tolypeutes matacus. The sequence continues at coordinate 5,070,220 of JAKSZT010053947.1, read as the reverse complement.
TGGAGAAATGTCTATTCAAGTTTTTTGCCCATTTTTGAATTGGGGTGTTTTTTTTTTTTGTTGTTGTTGCATTGTAAAATTTATTTATATATTCTAGATTGTAAGCCCTTTTCTCATATATGGTTTGCAACTATTTTCTCTCATTCTGTAGGTGCCTTTTCACTTTCTTGATAATGTCCTTTGATACACAAAGATTTTTCCTTTTGATGAAGTTGACTTTGTCTATTGTTTCTTTTGTTGTTTAGGCTTTTGGTACCATGTATAAAAACTCATTGCCAAAGCCCAGGTCATAAAGATTTGCCCCAGTGTTATCTCCTAAGAGTTTTATGGTTTTAACTCTTATACTTAGGTCATTGTTTCATATTTAATTAAATATGAAAGTCGGATCCAAGTTCATTATTTTGCATGTAGATATCCAATTTTCCCAACAAAATTTGTTGAAGAGACTATTTACTCCATTGGGTGGACTTGGCATCCTTGTTGAAAATCAAATAGCCATAGCAGTGTGGGGCTATTTCTGGACTTTCAGTTCTATTCCATTTGTTAATAGTTTATCCTGTACCAGTACCACACTGTTTTGATTACTGTAGCTTTGGAGTAAGATTTTTTGAAATAAAATTTTATTGAAGTTTCTCATTTATACGTGAACATATGTAAATAATAGTTGTATAGTAGAAGTTGTGAAATTACAAAATAAACATGCATATCATCATACAGGGCTCCCATACATCACCCCACCACTGACACCTTGCATTGCTGTGAAACGTCTTTTGCAAACTATGAAATAGCATTGTCAAAATATTACTACTAACTCTGGCCCATAGCTTACATTTGGAGTATTTTTCCCCCCAAACACCCAATTACTAACACCCTGTATTAGTATTAAACGTTTTAATAATAAATGGGAGAACTTTGCCATATTTGTCCAGTTAACAACAGACCATCTTCGACCACAGGATTCCCTGTGTTACACAGCCCCATATTTTGTACAATCTATTCAAAGTATATACTCAGTGGCTTTCATTTTTATCACAGAGTTGGGCTGCCATCATCTCAGTCAATTCCAGAATGTTCTATTACTCCGAAAGGAAAAATCCCATACCCCCTTTACTCCCTATAGTTGTCTCTTAGAATTGATATATTGTCTTTGCCATTGCTGCAAAAATATTACAACATTACTATTAATTATCATCTATAAATTACACTAGTTGTAATTTTGCCATGCACCACCATATTCTTAACACTTTGTAAAAGAAGAACATTCTTATATTTATACTATTAACTACAATCTTCATCCACCACCAAAATCAGTTATACATACCTTAGATTATTCTCTAATATCCCTTCAATTGACATTTATGTCCACAGACTACCCCTTTCAGCCACAATCTCATTTAAAATTAGCAGTGTTAGTTATACTCACTATAATGTGTTACCACCAACTCTATTCATTTTCACACTTTTACAATAAGCCTTATTAAATATTTTACATACATTAAGCCCATTCTCAACCCACATTCTTTTTCATAGTATCCTATACTCTAAAGTTTACCCCGATGAGTTTACTCATCATATTTAGTTCATATTAGTGAAAGCATACAATATTTTCCTTTTGTGTCTGGCTTATTTCACTCAACATAATGTCCTCAAGGTTCGTCCATGTTGTCATATGCATCCCAATTTCATTTCTTCTTAGAGTTGAATAGTATTCCATTGTATGTATATACCACATTTTGTTTAGATATTCATCAGTTGATGGACACTTGGGCTGGTTCCATATTTTAGCAATTGTGTATAATGCTGCTAAGAACATCGATGTGCAAATGTCAGTTCACCTCCTTGCTTTCAGTTCTTCTGAATATATTCCTAGTAATGAGACTGCTGAATCATATAGCAGTTCTATATTCAGCTTCTTGTGGTACTGCCAAACTGTCTTCCACAGAGGTTGCACCATTCTACATTCCCACCAGTGTGAAAGAGTGTTCCTATTTTTCCACATCTCTCCAGCACTTGTAGTTTTTTGTTGTTGTTGTTGTTTGTTTGTTTTTAATGCCCATTATATGGGGAGTGGATAAGGCTCAAATGGTTTGGCATCCGTCTCCCATATGGAGGGATCTGGGTTTGATAAAATAAAGAAAAATATAGAAGGTGTGTGGGGCCCTGCAAGTGGATGTGCCATCTGGCCCCGTGCGCAGATGTGCTGTCAGGCCCTGCAAGTGGGTGAGCCTCCCAAGCCCCGAGAGTGGGCGTGCTGTCAAGCCCCACCGAGCCATGCAGCAAGATGATGACGTAACAGGAGAGTGACACAAGGGAAAGCCAAGACGAGATGTGCCAAAAAACCAGGAACTAAGGTGGCACAGGTGGTAGGATGCCTCTCTCCCACATTGGAGGTTTTCAGGATCGAATCCTGGTGAAGACAGGAGGAGAAGGATGAGAAGAGAGGGCAGGAAACAGACATAGAGAGTTGCCCAGCGAATGGACACATAAACAGCAAAAATGGGGAGGGGGTGTGGTAAAAAATGGATAAAAGTAAATAAATAAATAAATCCTTTTAAAAAATGGCCATTCTATAAGGTGTGAAATGGTATCTCATCCTAGTTTTTATTTGCATTTCCCTAATAACTAATGATGTTGATCGTTTTTCATTGCTTTTTGGCCATTTATATATCTTTGTTCAAGTCTTTTGCCCATCCTTAGTTACATTTATTCCTAGATATTTTATTCCTTTAGATGCTGTTGTAAATGGAATCTTCTTAATTTCCTTTTTGGATTGATCATTGCTAATGTGTAGAAACACAATTAATTTTTGTGTGTTGATCTTGTACCTTGTCACTTTGCTGAATTCATTTTTTAGCTCTGTAGTTTTTCTGTAGTGTGGATTCCTTTGGATTTTTTATATATAAGATCATGTCATCTGCATACAGATAGTTTCACTTCTGCATTTCCAAACTGGATACATTTATTTTACTTTTCTTACCTAATTGCTTTAGCTATAACATCTAATACAATATTGAATAGCGGTGGTGAAAGCAGGCATCCTTTCTTCTTCCTGATCTTAGGGGGAAAGCTTTCAATCTTTTACCACTGAGTATGATGTTAACTATGGATTTTAAAAAAATAAATGGCCTTTATCATGTTGAGAAAGTTCCCTTCTATTCTTTGTGTTCTTAAAATTTTATTGAGAAAGTGTGCTGGATTTTTTCAAATGCCTTTTCTGTGTCTATTGAGAGAATTGTGTTTTGTTTCCCTTCATTTTATTTTTATGATATATTACATTGATGATTTCCATATGTTGAACCACCATTGCATTCCTGGGGTGAATTTACTTGGTTATAGTGTATTATCTTCTTAACATGCTATTGTTTTCAGTTTCCATTTTTTTTTGTTAAGAATTTCTACATCTATATTCATAAGGGAAATTGGTCTGTAATTTTCATTTCTTGTGATGTCTTTATCAAGCTTTGGTGTCAGGATAATGCTGACCTCTTAGAATGAATTAGGAAGTGCTCCATTCTCTTGAATTCTTTGGAAGAGTTTAAGAAGGATTGGTGTTAATTTTCTTTAATGTTTTTGTAGAACTCACCAGGGAAGCCATCAGGTCCTGGACTTTTTTTTGTTTGTTTATTTGATTTTGATAATTGATCAGTCTCTGCACTTGTTATTGGCTTGTTAAGATTTTTTTTTTTCTTCTTGAGTCATTGTAGATAGTTTGTGTGTTTCTAGGATTTTTCCATTTTGTCTAGATTACCTAATTTGTTGGCATATAATTGTTCATAGTGATCTCTTTTAATACTTTTTTTCTCTTTTAGTAGTGATGTCACTATTTCTTTTTTTTTTTTTTTTTTTTTTTGAGGTGCTGGGGATTGAACCCAGGACATTGTATGTGGGAAGCAGGCACTCAACCACTTGAGCCACATCTGCTCCCCTATTTCTATTTCTAATGTTAGTTATTTGTATCTTTTTTTTTCTCCCTTTTTTCTTTCAGTCTAGCTACAGGTTTGTCAAGTTTGTTGATTTTTTCCCCCAAGGTATTAACTTTTAGTTCTGTTGATTCTCTCAATTTGTTTTTCTATTTTCTACTTCATTTCTTGCTGCCCTAATCATAATTATTTCCTTCCTTTTGCTAACTGTGGGTTTTCTTTGCTCTTCTTTCTCTAGTTCTTCAAGATATAAAGTTAGGTCATTCATTTAAGATTTTTTTTATTTTCTAATATAGGTGTTCATAACTATGGTATATTAAATTATGTACTCCAATTTAGACATGTTCTTAATCTTAATTCACATTCTTGGGGGTATGAACCCATTGTAAATAGGACCTGTTGAAGATGTTATTTTTAATTAATGTGGAACCCAACTGAATGAAGGTGGGCTTTAATTCAGATTACTGGAGTCTTTTAAAGAAGATGAAATTTATACATAGAAAGAGAAAGCCACTGAAAGGACATAAGCAGGAAGTCACAGGGAACTCAGAAGAGGAAGGAGAAGACATCACTGTGTTGGGAAAGTCAATGAACACAAGGATTGCCAACAACTAGCACCAGAATGTTACAGAGTTTGGAGAGAAAGCATTACCTTGTTGATGCCTCAATTTTTTATTTCTCCTAGCCTCAAAACTGTGAGCCAATAAATTCCCAGTGTTTAAACCAATTCATCATGTGGTATTTGTCATAGAAGCCTTACAAAACCAAAATAATAGATATAAATTTCCCTCTGAGCACTGCCTTTGCTGCGGCCCATAAGTTTTGTTACGTTGTGTTTTTGTTGTCATTCTTCTCCAATTATTTTCTAATTTCCATTGTGATTTCTTCTTTAAGGAATTGGTTGATTAAGAGTGCACTGTTTAACTTCCATATTTTTGTAGATTTTCCAATCTTCCTTCTGTCATTGATTTCTAGCTTCATTCCATTATTGTCAGAATAACTATTTTGTGTGATTTCAATATTTTAAAATTTATTAAGATTTCTCTTGTGCCCTAACTTATGATCTATACTAGAGAATGATCCATGGGCACTTGAAAATAATGTGTACTCTGTTTTTGAGTTAGATCTAAGTGGTTTATAGTTTTGTTCAAGTCCTCTATTTCTTTGTTGATCTTCTGTCTAGATGTTCTATCTTTTAAATAAATATTATTATTTATTTTCTTCTAGTTACTTTGAATATAATTTGCTCTTCCTTTTCTAGTTATTAAAGAGAAAGTAAACGTAGGTCATTGATTATGCCTTTCTTTTTTTTCTAATGAAAGTATTTAAAACTACAAATTTCTCTATGTATACTGCTTTACCTACATCCTACAGCTTTTACTATGTTGTGAATTTATTATTACACAGTTAAAAATATTTTCTAATATTCCTTATGATTGGCCCATGGTTTTTGTTGCTTAAATTCTAAATATTTTGAGCTTTTCTAGATATCTTAATCTTACTGATTTCTAATTTAATGTCACTGTGGTCAGAGAACATACTTTGTCTGATTTTGATCTTTTGAAATTTTATTGAGGCTTGTTTTGTGCCCCAGAATATGGTCTATATTAATGAATATTCCATGTGCACTTGAAAAAAGTGTGCATTCTGTAGTTGTTGGGTATAGTGTAATATTTTATAAATGTTAGGTCTAGTATTGATAGTGTTTTTCAAATCTTTTTTATTCTTACTTATTTTTTGTCTACTTGATTCTATTAAGTAGAATCTTGATTCCATTCTACTTGATTCCATTGAGATGGGTATTAAAATCCCCAACTAAGATTGTGGATTTGTCTACTTCTTCATTTAGTTCTGTCAATTTTTGCTTTGTTTATTTTGAACCCCTTATATTAGTAACTGTTAATGCATTTTTGAAGGAAGAGAGAAGGAACAGGAAGGAGATATCAACAGGATGATGGAGGATTGTTTTTAATCATATATGTTTGCCTATGATCCTAAACAGCCTTTGTCACCATTTGAGTAAACAAAGGAAAGAATGCTAGGTGCTGAAGCTGTCCATACTTCAGTGAAGGGCTCAGTTATTTGTTGTTTGTTTGCTTTAATTGGGCAGTTGTCTCCCAAAGACATGACTCTAACAGCCTTAACAAGCAACGAAGACAATATCCAGACCCTCTCCCATGAGCATACTTCTAGGAAGCTGTTGAACAGAAACTAATTCTTTCCTCGCTCATTAGTCGTTATAGCCTTAGGGTTTCATTTAAATGTAATCAAATCAGATAAACAGGTGGTTTTGCTGTAAGCCAGAGGGACAATAATCAAAAATCCTTGGACTCTAGATATACTTTCCAATGAAAGATGTGATGCATGGCTGATGAGCATTTATGGGGCTCTCCTGTAAGTGAAGGGCCTTATGCTTTCCCCTTTTGGAGAACTAAAGACAAACAGGAGTTCAGGCTCTGTCTTTAAAGAGTTTATATTCATTCCGAGTAATTTAAACCTCTAAGTGGGAAATGAGAAGGATAATGAATGATAATCTATTTCTGTTTGGCACTTTACAGTTTACTAAAGACTATTATCTTTATCAGCATCCTTTAATGCTTTAAGTACCCTGAGTCATAGGTAGCACAGGTATCCATACTCCAGATCTGCAAACAAGTTTCATATGAGCCCATGACTCCATCCTGGATCCATCCCAAGTATTGTAAATCTATACGTAATTGTCTATTGGTTATACCGTCTTTACATGTTAAAACCATACAGAGAACCTATTCCAGAGTCCTAGATAATTTAGGAATTAGATCTAATTCTTTCCTTTACTTGAGCATACTGCTTCAGAGCATGGACTTAAAGCCAGACTGTCTGGCTTGAATACTATCTCTGAACTTACCAGATGTAATCTTGGCAAATTACTGTGCCTCTATTTTCTCTAAAATCAAAGATGAACAGATTATTGATTTGCTGAAATCAAATCTGTAAAATAAAATCATCTGTAAAGTGGGATGATAATGATAGCTAACTCAAAGTTCGTTAAGAGGATTAAACGAGTTAGGATTTGTCAGATGCTTATAATAGAGTTTTAAAAATGTTTCCCAGTATTCTGGCTCTATTAAAACAGGAAGGCAAGTAGGAGGCTCATTCAGTCATCCAAATGACTATTTATTGTATGAGGCAGTTACTGTGCTGGGCATCGATCTGCACCATCTAAATTCACTCTAAGGTTCCACCATCATTTGTATTCAAACTTATTAGAATAATAGCATCTATAAATTTTACAGCCACCTCCTTAGTTCTTTCACCTACAAGCTGAGTGCTTACTAAATCTCAAGAATCAGGCTAATCCCATTACATATAGATTATCATTTAACCCTTACAGTACATCTTCAAAGACTCCAACTTTGATGGAAGGTAAGAGTGAATTAGCCATCACTGTGTCTGCCTCTGAATCCCCTGGCAAATAAAACAAGGACTGCTCCCTTCACTGCTGATCCAACTTCTTGGCATGACTAACAAGGTTGGGCTCCCATCTCTGCCTCTGGAAATATTGGGCATCCTGACCTTTCAACTGTCTGGAATTGACTGCAAAGCAGTTTTGAGCTATGGACAAATAATAGAGCCTGGGAATTAGAAGCACAGGCTTTGCAATCAGACTGACTTGATTTGGAGTCTTGGCTGTACCTTTTAATAACTATGTGACCTTAAGCAAGTTCTTTAAAATTTAGTCATCTATCCTTTGATTCACTCAACAGATATTTATCAGTATATCCAGGCTCTAGGCACACAGCATTGAACGAAAGAGCTAAAATTCTCTGTCCACGTGGATCTTATATCCTGGTGTCTTTATGTCTTCATGATTCAGTTTTTTTTTTTTTTTCATTTAGAAAATGAGGGCGCACAGTAAAGCCTTCTTTAAAGCATTATAGTGAGATTAAATGGGATAAGTAAAACGCTTAGCACAGTGCTACTGGAACATATTAAAAATAATAATGTGAACATCTGTTTGAATTTGGCATTTTTCAGGTTATCTCTTGACTGGAATAATAGTATAGAAGAGTTTCCTGCCAGAATAGCAGTGATTTCTAGAATATCTGGACTGAGAGTTAGCTTTTCTTGGTTACTTGACTCCAAGAATAGATGCCTGACCAAGATGAAAACATAGCCAAGTTCATTTATCATAGCAATTTAAAAATATTTATGATTGTCTGTAGGATAAATTGAGAGGAAATTTCATTTATAGCTTTAACCAAGGAGCCAGCTTTATTGGTCATTTAAATGTCCACCCTTCACTGCAAATCTCGATCCTTCAGCTAGAAATTCCAAGACAATATTGAAGGTCAGCATTTCCCCTTTGAGCTTACTCTAAACCTAGATATTATTTCCCTAAGCCTTAAATCTGATTGTATAAATAATAAGCATAGAGGGATTAAGTGGATAAATATTAAGATGGAATGAATTTCTCTCCAATTCAGGACAAAAACTGCCTATATCTGTAAATACATACTCTGTCTTCCCTGCTATTGTAGCAGATGGACATTGCCTTTGTCCTATTCAAGGTCAGCCCCTTAGATCTGATTCCATCTCTTCCCTCTGCAATACAGACATTTCTTAATTATCTGTCTCTTTCTAGTAGACTGTAAGCTTCCTAGGGTTAGGGACCATGCTTGACATATTTCTATCTTCTGTTCATATCATAATGCCTGGCACACAGCTGGTTTTCAATGTGTATTTATTGAATTGAATTGAAATAGTATTGATTTCTTTTCAGATCATAGATTAACAGGTTATTGACAGGCAGAAATAAAATCTAACTCTCTCATCTCTTGGTTTTATAAATATTTCCAAAAACCTCAAAATTATTATGGCAAAGCCATTTTAAAAACCCTTTGAATGGAATTGAGTTAAAGCCATTCAAACACTTAAGTTTAAATCCTTTTATAAACAATATGGCATTTCAAAAGAATAATTTTTTTCATAGATGCCAATGAAGAAACATTACTATTGAAATCAGAAGTAGGAACTACCTAATAATCGCATTATTAAATGGTTTAAAACACACTCTTATTACCTACCACCTCTTTTTAGCTTATTTGTTTAAACAACTTGGCACAAACAGATAATCTGGTTGCATGTTCTCTGGGTAAACAGAAATTCTGTTCTATTGGAGGACATGATTTTATAATTTTCATTTGGGTGTGAATATAAAGGAGATTTTAAAAGCTGCTGAAACTTTTGGTTAGTTATTTGAGGAAAAATCGTGAAGGGAGAGTTACTAGAAAGGAAAAGTCAAAATTTACTCTTAAAAACTTGGGAGCATGGGTATAGGTAAAGAATTGGAAGATGAGTCACTCAGCACATGTTTATTGAGCTATATGCTAGCCACTGTCTAGGGGTCGTGGATACACTACTGCTCTTGTGGAGCTGACATTTAAGTTGGGGCACAAAGATGTTCTAATGACATTGAATCTCAGAAGGAAGGAGTTTGGTTTCATCCCTTAGTTCTCTGGAGCGGTTTGACCCTATTCAAGGTACAAAAACGGTCAAGTAAAAACAGTGCTGTTATAACCTTCCCAGGGCCATGGGATGCCTACTTGTTTTACATTTATATAACTAAGAGAAGCTACTCAAGTTAACTCTTCCCTAAACAGAAAAATCTGTCCCAAATCTGTGTCTACCTATTCTGTGAATTGTCTGGCAAATTCTCTGCTAAAAATCAATCAATCACTCCATCCCTGAATCAATCAATCAATCAATCATAATAGACAAAAGAAAATAAGTATTTTGTTTCTTGTGGAACACCCATAATACAACTATCCCGAAAGGATCATGTGAAGATTAAAGGAGATGCTGTAAAGTGATTAGTATGGTACCCCGCACGAGGTAAGTGTTAAACATACATATATTTGTACTTCTTTGCTCAGTCGCTACTAGAAGTAGATTGCTTCTGCTTCTGAGAGAGAGAGTATAAATCAAGCTCCTAATCAGCACAAGCAGTCTGCTCCACCCCCTGCACATCTGGTATGTAAAGCATGTGAATCTCTCTCTAATCAACAACTCATAATAATGGCATTTCCGACCCTCATCAGAGGATTCAACCAGGAATTGATTGCAATGCAGCTCTTGCCAAAGGCTTACTGGTGACAGTATTTGAGAGGAACTGTCTAATGGATATACTATTTACATGCATTCTTCTTCTAAGCTTTTTCTTTGGATTAAGAAATCATCAGCAAACCTACCTAGGCTATAATATTGCAATTCTCTATAAAAGCCTTTGTTGAATTAAAATGTGCTGCCCCTTCACTTTTCTGAGAATCTATATTGAAAACATCTGCCTAGCATAAGACCTGGTCCATAGTAAGTTCCTTGAATATTAAAAGGATGAATCTATTTGAACAAGATTTCTGTTTTTTTTTTTTTTTTTTAAATATAGCCAGAAGGGAAGATAATGCCATTGGCATTTCTTTTTAAATTCCTTCTTTCTCTTGGGAATTGCTCTTCAACCTTCACATCTTAGCTGGGTATTATATTCTCTATGGTGCCTTCCCCACTCCTTCCTCAGGCAGAGTCTAAGCTCTCTCCACCCTACTCCCGGATTGCCCAGAATGCACCCCCGTTACAGTACCTATCAAGTGCTTATGTAGTTGCTCACTCCTTGCTGAGGAAGTTTCTGAGTGCACTAACTATATTTTCATCTTTTTGTCTCTAAATGTCTAGTATGGCCTTGGCGTAGAGTAACTTTTCAACAGACATCTATTGGAAAATTAAGTTTCTGAGTATAGAGGTAAAAGTATTGGAAAGGATGGTTGAAACCAAATTGGGGAAGGATGTAGTTCTGTTTGTTGTAGGTAGGTATTGAAAGTTTTTGAATTGGAGAGGGATGCAATTTGCTTTGGTATTCTGTGAAGAATGGATTAAAGGAGAAAGAAACTGGAGACTGTGAGAACATCCAGATAATGCTTGAAAAGATATGAGTGAGAGTCAATGAGGATGTGAATTAAGCAGTGGAAGTGGAAGGGGCAAAAAAAGATGAAGGTCTTCTGTTTAAGTCTCTTAAAAATGTTGCTTGCATCTCTTTAAAAATCATCCCAAAACAATAAGAACTAGACTAAAACATAAATTCTATTATTGATGAAACTAGAAAAATATTTTACCCTAAACCACACTATATTAAGACAAAAACTATAAGAGATGTTGAAAGTCAATTTAACAGAGCAGAGAAAACTTAAAAATGTGAAAGCTAAGCATCTGTGGATGGGTATATCCATGAAAAAGAATCCTATTCACTCTGAAGAACCCTGGATAGTCCACAAAATCTAGATGTCCTAGGAGCTATGGAAGGCAAATGTGTAGTGTAGTTGAAAATAGGAGGATTGGTTGAAAGACTGTAAAAGAATCAGTTAGATATCTAGTGTCCCCTCCCCCCTGCAAATCCAGATAACTATCCCTCTCTCACTTTAGCAGGAGAAGAGAGGGTTATTCTCTGGAGCAGTTGAACCAGGTGGCCTCTGAGTTCAGAGACATCAAGCATGGCAGAGGGAAATGGTAGACTGAAAAGAGAGGAATTCCATGAAAGAAAGCCTGCAGCTTGAATTGTAATGCACTCAGCCCCATCTCCCTACTCCCTAGAACATCATCATCCACACTAAAACCCTCAAGAGAAGATATAACACATCCTACTCTGGAGAAGCTCAATAAACCATATATGTTTTCATTGCAAGATACATTTGAGGATTCCCTAATGGAAACATCTAGCCCTTAAGTTGAATTCCAGCAAATCAAGCCTATCCCAATCACAGAAAGCCTCCAAGAAGAATTTTAATTCTTCCCTCTTAAAAATGAAGAGAAAGCAAGGAATCTAGACTTTTTAGAAAGGCCTACAACATTTAAAAAAAACACAGAAATAAAAGGAAATAACTCCAAGAAAATGGGGATCAAAAGTGAACATATCTTAAAGAAAATTTTAATTAACATATCCAGAGAGGTAAATATGCTATGCAAAAAGGAACATACGAGAATAAGAAAAAGCTCTTATAAATTAGCAATAAGATAGCTAACATTAAAAATGCAAAAGAAGAGGTAGGAAGATGTTGGAATAGGAAGCTCCAGGAACCAGTCCTTCCACTAGAACAACTATTAAACAGGCATGAACTGTCTGAGTCAACTATTTCAAAATTCCAGAGTCCAGTAGAACACTGTACAGCATTCAGGGAAGAGCAGGAGAAAGAAGTTGATAAATTATGCTAAATACAGGTAAATTGCTCTTTCACATGGTGGTTACTGTTGCCTAACCTCCACTCTTATGGCAGGCAGCAGTGGTGTCTGGCTCCTAGTGTAGTTTACTGGTGCCAGGAAGGACATAAAAATCCACTTCTCCAAAATCAAGGGTGAGCACAAACTGATCACTGATCACAGTTTTTGATTAGCTACTTCAGATCACTGGAGGCCTGGCTCTGATGATGGCCATTGTTCCAACCTGCCCAGACAAAGGCAATGGGGGAGACTGCACTTCCTCAGAACTGCAGATGACAGTTGAAGAGCTGCATTTTCTGGGCAGGTCAAAGATGCACAGCTTTTGGGAGCCATGGAAGAAGCTCCTGGTGCCCTTCCTAGTCTCTACCTCATCCCCTCTACAGGACAGTTTAGAGCTGGCCTGCACTCACTTTGTGGATCCCTGGCTGGGAAAGACTGACTTAGGAAACTCCTCTTTGTCTTATCCTATCCCCCAGGCAAAAGCAGCTTGAGACAAAGAAAGTAGTAAAAGAAACAACTGAGACAGACTGCCTGGGACAAAGTCTTGCTTACTTTAAGTCCTGCAGTGGAATACCTGGAGAAGGAGAAGGTCTGTCTTATGGGAAGTAGAGGGGACAATCGAAATCCTGTAAACAGGGAACTTCTAAGGCCACTAGCAAACACAAGCCCTGGACAATATACATGCCCCCAAAAGACAGCAATAACCCTGTACTTTGCATTCACCTTGAGCAGACCATCTTGCTAGGAGGGCTGACACTCAAGAAAATCTTTGTCATATCACCAGCTGGTTACAAACTCAAGAAACAGACATCTCAGGAATACAGAGTTAACATTAAAATTTTAAAAATGTACACCGTACAACAAAAGATTATAAAACAATAAAATAGGAAATGATAGTCCATCCAAAGGAAGAGGATAAAAATCCAGAAAACATCAACAAAAAGGAACAGACTATGGAAATAATGGACAAAGACTTTAAGAAAATGATTTTCAATATGCTCAAAGAGAGGAAGGGAAATACAGAGAAAGAATTAAAGGACATCAGGGAAACAATCACTGAACAATATGAGAATCTCAATTAAGAGATAACAAATTTTAAAAGGAACCAAACAGAACTACTGGTATTGAAGACCACAATAAATGAAGTGAAAAATTCACAGGAGAAGTTCAAAGCAGATCGGAACTGGCAGAAGAAAGAATCAGTGAACTCAAAGACAAGACAATTTAAATGAGTCAGACTAGGGAGTAGAAAGAAAAATGAATTATCTATAAAAAAAACAAAAATAGCCTAAAAGACCCCTGGGACACATCAAGTATACTAATATATGCATTATGGGGATCCCAGAAGGAAAAGAAAGAGAGAAAGGGGCAGCAGGAATATTTAAAGAAATAATGTCAGAAAACATCCCAAACTTAGCAAGACATGAATATGCACATCCAAGAAGCCCAGAGAACACCAAATAGGTTAAACCTGAAGAAAAATATGCCCCATCACATATTAATTAACTTTTGAATGCAAAGGACAAGGAGATAGTTCTGAAAGCTACAAGAGAAAATCAACGTGTTATTACAAGTGAGTCCAATTAAATTAAATTCCTATTTCTCATCAGAAACCATGGAAACAAGAGGACAGTGGGTTGAGATACTTAAAATGCTAAAAGAAAACCACTGCTGATCAAGAATTTTACATCAGTGAGACTTTCTTTCAAAAGTGAGGGAGAGATGAAGACATTCCCAGATAAACAAGAGCTGGGGGAGTTCATCACCACTAGATCTGCCCTACAAGCAATTCTAAAAGTAGGTTTTCAGACTCAGAGGAAAGGATACTAGACAGTGCTTCAAAGCAGCATATATAAATAAAGACCTCTGATGAATGTAATCATTTGGGTAATTATAAATTCCAGTACTGTTGTATTTTTTGGTATGTAACTTCATTTTTTATACACTACAGGTTCTAAAATGCAAATGCATAAAAAGTATGATAAAGCTAATGGTTTGGGGCATAAACTGTACAAATATATAATTGGCAACAAGTACAGAAAAAAGGGGAAGACAGAGAGGTATATGGAACAGTGTATGTATATGCTATCAAAGTCAAGTTTGTATTAAATCAGATATGATTGTTATATATTTATGATGTTGAATTTTATTCCCATGGTAACCACAAGGGAAATACATGAAAAATATATCCAGATAGAAATGAGAAGGGACTCAAAATAGTACAATGCGAAAAATCAAATAAATATGAAAGTAGACATTAATGGAAGAATTGAGGAACAAAAAACATATAAGACCTTACAAAGACTAAATAACAAAAAGGCAGAAGAAAGTCCCACATTATCAAGGGACAACAAACATAAATGGATTAAATTCTCCAGTCAAAAGGCAGTGATTGGCAGAATGGATTTTTAAAATGCTCCAATTATATGCTGTCTATCAGAGATTCACCTTAATTCAAAAACCTAAGTAGGGTGAAAGTGAAAGGATGAAAAAATATATACCATGCAAGTAGTTAGCAAAAGAGAACTGGGGTAGCTGTACTAATACAAGATAAAATAGACTTCAAGCACAAAACAATTATGAGGGACAAAGACGATCCTTATATATTGATAAAGGGACAGTTCGACAAGAAGATGTAACAATCATAAATATATATTTACCTCACAGCAGATCCCCAAAATAAATGAAGTAAATACTGACAGATTTGAAGGGAGAAATGGACAGTTCTATATTAATAGTAAGATATTTTAATACATGACTTTTTTTTTTAGTTAGGACAGTAAAAAGAATTTATTTGGGAAATGGGGGAAAGAACAGAGTTTGCTGAGAAATGGGAAAGAAAGATGGAAATACACACCAAGATTTGGTGTGGGCCCCTCTAGGCTGAGAGAGCCAATACATGACTTCTTAATGATGGATAGAACATCTAGACAGAAGATCAGTAAGGAAATAGAATATTGAATGATACTCTAAACCAAGCAGTCCTAACACACACACACACACACACATACACTCACATATATGTAAAGAGAGAGAGAGAACACTTCACTCAACAACATTAGAATACACATTCTTCTCAAGTGCACATGGATCATTCTCCAGAGTAGACAATATCTTAGGCCACAAAACAAGTCTCAATAAAATAAAAAAATTTTGAAATCATACAATGTATCTTCTCCAACCACAAGTAAATGAAGCTAGAGATCAATAACATAAGGAAAAATGGAAATTGACAAATATGTGGAAAATAAACATTGTACTCTTTAAAAAACAATGGATTAAAGAGTAAATCACAAGGGAAATTAGAAATATCTTGAGGCAAGTGAAAATGAAAATACAACATACCAAAATTTACGAGATGTAGCAAAGGCAATACTCAGAGATAAATTTATATCTCTAAATACTTACATTAAAAAAGAAGAAAGAAATCAGATACCTAACCTTAAAACTGGATGAATTAGAAAAAGAAGATCAAACTAAACCCAAAGTGAGTGGAAGGAAGGAAATAACAAGAATTAGAGTAGGGTAGAGATAAATGAATTAGAGAATAAAAAATAGGTATAATCAATAAAGCCAAAGATTGGGTCTTTGAAAAGATCAATAAAATTGACAAACCTTTAGCTAGACTGATGAAGAAAAAAAGAGAGGACACAAATTCCTAAAACCAGAAGTAATAAGGGCAACATTACTACCAAACCCACTGAAATAAAGAGGACTATAAGAGGATATTATGAACAACTGTACACCAATAAATTAGGTAACCTAGAAGAAATTGTCAAATTCCTAGGCATGCACAAACTGCCTTACACTTGACTCAAGAAGAAGTAGATCTCAACAAACCAGTAACGAGGAAAGAGATAGAATCACGAATCAAAACCTTCCCAAAAAAGAAAAGCCCAGGACCAGGTGACTTCACAGGGAAATTTTACCAAATATTCCAAGAATTAACACCCATCCAGTGTTCCAGAAAATTGGAGAGGAGGGAACACTCTTTCATTCATTCTACAAAACTGACATCACCCTCATACCAAAGCTAGATGAAGATATTACAAGAAAAGAAAATTACAGATCAATATCTCCTATGAATATAGATACAAAAATCCTCAATCAAATACTAGCAAATAGAATCTAACAGCACATTAAAATAATTATAACTTGATCAAGAGGGATTTATTCCAGGTGTGCAAGAATGGATAAATATAAGAATTTAATGTAATATACCACATTAATAAAACAAAGGGAAAAAAACACATAATCATCTCAATTGATGCAGAATATGCATTTGATAAAATCCAGCACCCTTGTTCATAACAATACTTAGAAAACTAGGAATAGAAGCAAACATCCTGAATATGATAAAGGGCATATATGAAAAATCCACAGCTAACATTATACTTAATGGTGAAAGACTGAATGCTTGTCTCCTAAAATCAGGAACAAAACAAGGATGCCAACTGTCGCCACTGTTATTCAATATTGTACTGCATGATCTAGCCAGAGCAATTAGGCATGAAAAAGAAATAAAAGACAACCAAATTAGAATGGAAGAAGTAAAATATTCCCTATCTGCATATGGCATGATCCTTTATACAAAAAATTCTGAAAATTCCACAATGAAGCTCCTAGACCTAATAAATAAATTCAGCAAAGTCGTTGGGTACAACATCAAGACTCGAAAATCAGTAGTGTTTCTATACACTAGTAATGAACAATCTAAAGAGGAAATCAAGAAGATAATTCTATTTACAATAGCAACTAAAAGAATCAAATTTCTGGGAATAAATTTATCCAAGAATGTAAAGGACTTATATATGGAAAACTACAAAACATTGCTAAAATAAATCAAAGAACACCTAAATAAATAGAAGGACATTCCATATTCATAAACTGGAATACTAAATATTGTTAAGATGTCAATACTATCCAAAGCGATTTATAGATTCAATGCAATCCCAATCAAAATTCCAACAACCTTCTTTGCAGAAATGGAAACGCAAATCATCAATTTTATGTGGAAGGTTAAGGGGCCCTGAATAGCCAAAGCCATCTTGAAAAAGAATAATGAAGTCGGAGGACTCACACTTCCTGACTTTAAAACTTATTACAAAGCCACAGTAATCAAAATAGCATGGTACTGGCACAAGGATAGACATAGACCAATGAAATAGAATTGAGAGCTCAGAAATCAATCCTCATATTTTTTTGTAAAATCATTTTTATAAAAATGATTTTTTACAATGTGGCAAAGACATCTCAATTGGGAAAGAATAGTCTTTTTAAGAAAAGGTACTGGGAAAACTGGATCTCTATTTGCAAAAGAAAAAGTAGGCTCCCTACTTCACATCTTAAGCCCAAAATCAACTCAAAATGAATCAAAGAACTAAATATAAGAGCCAGAATTATCAAACTCCTAAAAGGCAATGTGGGGAAGCATCTTCAGGACTGTGTGCTAAGCAATAGTTTCTAAGACTTTACACCCAAAGCACAAGCAATGAAAGAAAACATAGATAAATGGGACCTCATAAAAATTAAAAAAGTTTGTGCCTCAAAGGACTATACATGAAGGTAAAATTACAGCCTACACAATGGGAGAAAGTATTTGGAAACTACATATCTGGTAATGATTTAATATTCAGAATATCTAAAGAAATCCTTCAACTCAGCAATGAAAATACAAACAATTGAAAAAGGACAAAAGACTTCAATGGACATTTTTCCAAAGAGGATATACAAATGGCCAAAAAGCATATGAAAAGATGCTCAACTACATTAGCCATTAGGAAAATGCAAATCAAAACTACAATGAGATACCATTTCACACTCACTAGAATGGCTACTATTTTTTAAAAAAACACAGAAAATTAGAAATGTTGGACAAGATGCAGAGAAATAGGAACACTCATTCGTTGTTGGTGGGAATGTAAAATGGTTTCAGCCGCTGTGGAAGACAGGTTGGCTGTTCCTCTTAAAGTTAAGTATAGAATTATCATCTTACCTGGTAATCCCACTTCTAGGTATATACCCCAAAGACTTGAAAGCAGGGACTTGAACAGATATGTGCACACCAATATTTGTAGAGGCTTTAGTCACAATTGCCAAAAGATGGAAGCAACCCGAGTGTCTATCAACTGAAGACGGGATAAACAAAATGTGGTATATATACACAATGCAATATTATTCAGCCATAAAAAGGAATGAAGTTCTGGTACATGCAATAATATAGATGATCCTTTAAGACACCATGCTGAGTGAAATAAGCTAAACACAAAAGGACAAACAATGTATGCTCTTACTGATATGAAATAATTAGTATAAGCAAACTCATTGTGTCAGAATCTAGAATATATTATAGTTTACTAAGGGACAGGGTGGGAGTAGGGAATGGGGAGTTAAGACTTAAAATGTGCAGAGTTTCTATTTAGGATGATGGAAAAGTTTTAATAATGGATGGTGGCTATGATAGCACAACATTGTGAACATAATTAACAGCACTGGATCATATAGTTGAACGTGGTTAAAAGGGGAAATTTAGATTGTATATATGGAACAGAATAAAAAGCTGAAAAAAAAAACAAAAACAAAAAGCAAAACCATAGAACTGAACAGCACAAACAGTGAGCCCTAACTTAAACCATGGACTGTAGTTATAGTCCAATTATAAAAATGTGCTTTCATCAATTGTATTAAATGTACAACACCAATGCAAGGGGTTATTAATAGGGAATCTTGTATTTTATTCATGGTTGTTCTGTAAACGTACAACTTCTCTAATTAAAAAAAGGAAGATGTAAAGCAAAATAAAAAATTCAAAACGAGAATTGGAAGATAAAGTTGAAGAAATCTCACTGAAAGTAGCACAAAGATATGAATAATAAGATAGAAAAGATAAGGAAATTGGAAGTTTCCACCTCTAATGTCAAGTTAATAGATGTTCTAGAAAGACAGAATAGAGAAAATGGATAGAATCATTAAAGAAATAATTTGATAAAATTTAGATAACCAAAGTATGTAAGTAACTAGATTAAAAGTCCAAAGATTGTCTCCAACCACAAAAGAATTTTTTGAATAGGCTGCACCAAGAAACATCCTCATGAAATGTCAGTACATCAGGGATAAAGATTTAATACCAAAATGTTTCATAGATAAAAACATGTCACATAAAAGGTTTACTAATTAGCAACTACTCTTGAAAATAGAAGGCAGGGGAGAACTACTTTCAGTATTTTGAAGAAAAGTTACTTCCATTCTAGGAATATACAATTAGATAAGCTGTCATTAAACGTGATGATAGAATAAAGACATTTTAGACATACAAAATTGCAACAAATTTACCTCCAATATATCATGTCTAAGAGGCTATTTCGGCAATATACTCCAACAAAATAAACACAATGAAAATATGAGATCTAAGAAGAATGGGATCTAATATAGGAAAGAAGTTCAGAGAATTCTCAGGATGATTGAAGGAAAATCTCAGGACAACAGCTGTGTAGCAAATCTAGAGAGTCATCACCAGTCCAGAGAGCAGGAAGACGCTCAGGAGAGAATGCTCCAGGAAATTTTTAAAAGATTTGATAGAAATCTACATTTGAGAAGTTGTTAGAGGAAATGAGAAGACTTACCCAACCACTGGTCCACAAAATACTATGAAAATTTAAACAATAAATAAAAATTTAAAAAAATAATGAAGGCAATTATTAACCATTAGAAAACCCTAAAGTTGAACACGAAGCAACCCTAGTAATAGTATACTGTTCAGTAGTAACAGGAATTATATTGTCCTGATAAGGTAAATATTGAATAATGATTTAACTGAAATCATAGGAAGTCAATAGATAATAATAGATATTGTAGAATCTAGAGAAAGCTGCAAGCTTATTATTTAGAATCCTAGAGGTAAATATGAGAAGAAATAAATAGAAGAGTTGAAAGTGGTTATAACTTGGCTAGGTTACTATATATGGGGTTGAAGGTTGTGCACTGCACAACTCTAGGGAACACCATTTACATCATGGAGTATTTGAATGGTGCCCCCATAGTTGAGCATTGCACAGTCTACCCAGCCCTTACACAGCAGCACTGCCTTTGAGAGCAGGACCAGTGTTGGGACAGGGTGGTGTGAGACCAGGGAAATAAGTACTCTATTTTAGTCATAAACATTTTAGCACTATTTGCCTTTTGAAATCTTGTGCTTGACTCTTTAAAATCTAGAAGAAAGAAGAAAGGAGAAGATGGATTTGAGACTAGTGAGATATACTTAATAGGATTTGGCAGCCTTTGAGGGATGGGCAGATGAAAAGGAGCCGATGAAGGCTGAGAAAAATCAGTTAGAGAGGAAAGGAAATAGAGGAAGTTAGTATCATAGAAGTCAATTGGAGAGACTTTCCAGAAGGAGGTCATGGCCAACAGTGCCACGTTCTGGTGAGCAAGAAATTAGACGGGCTTTGGCTTCAAAAGTTCTGGGACGGGGTCTTAGCTCTATCATTCTCTGAGCCTCTGTTTCTTCACCTAAAAAATGGTGATAATGATACCAACCTCACAACAGCCTTATGCTGCTACCCTCATGAAATATAAGGTGACAAACTTGCTGGAGTAAGAAATCATTTTTAGCACCCAATTTTGCATCTCAGTGACTCTCTCCTCAAATTAATCTAAGTACTATCTGGGTAAAGGATTATGTTGTTGAAAATTATTCTCTGTGTCTATAAATAACAAAACACTTGCTTTTTTTTTTTAAAAGGAAGTGCCAGGGATTGAACCTAGGATATGGGAAGTAGGTGCTCAACCACTTGAGCTACATCTGCTCCCCAGAACCCTGATTTTTAGATGGACATATCACTGACTATCTAGAAGACTAACTTTGATAATGTGATTGTTTTTTAGCTGATGATACATAAGTGAAAATGCTTATATGTGTAGTATTTCTGGAAGTTTTCTTATATTGGAAGTTATTAGACCTTTTTCTTCTTTCCATCCTGCTTTGGAGTATAGGTATGATATCTGGAACTCCAGCAGTTATGTAGCACCATGAGGATGAGGGCCACATACCAGGGATGATGGAGCAGAAAGCCTGAGAAATCCAGTGTCTCTGGTGACCCATGTAGCAGCCAAGTCAGCCTTCTGAACTTCTATCACATGTAAGCTTCTACTCTTTAAGTGTTTGCTATTCACAGTTAACCCTAACCTTAGCTGATAAACTAGATTGCAACACTGAGCATGTTACTTACATTTATGGGTCTAAACCTCAGCAGAGTGTTCTATCTATCCCATTCAGTGGTTGTGGGAAATAAATGAGATAACATGAAAAAGAATGGCATGTGATCTGGCACGCCGGGAGGGGAGATATTTTTGTGAAGGAGAACCTGTCAACATCGATCAAGTCATGCTATCCCTTCACCCATCCACTTGCTTGATCCCAGCCCTTACAGCTGTACTTCACCCAGTCCTCGGGTGGCTTAATGCTTAAATAAGGAGTTAGTGGACTAGGTGACCTTTGGGGTCCCATCCAGAATTTAAATAGAGCAGAAGAGTCTCTACAACCACTTTTGTCCATGCCTATGGACAACCCTGGAAAGAGGAAGGCTTCTTTTCTTTAGACACCACTTGAGGACCATGACATTTCTCCAGGAGCATTCTAGCTCTCAGAGATTAATATACATGGTCTCTCTGTCTCACTGTTTCTCTCTCTCTCTGTTTCTGTCTTTTTCTCTGTGGGATTAAGAGAGGAGTGTAAGTGAAGATATGAGTGAGGCAGAGTGAGGGTTTTTAGAATGGGATGTTCAGGAACTTTTAAACAGGCTGAATCTGAACTCACCAAACTCCCTTTGGGTTCAACCACAGTGGATGGTTTGCTCTTTTTAAAGACTCTAAGCACTTTCAAAATTCAATGTCTTGTGTGGATTTCTTCCTTTTGCCTGAAACAACCCCTATCTGTGGTTTGCTTGGCAAACTTCTGCTCTTCCTTCAAGGTTCAGCTTAAATGTCACCTTCTCTGAGAAGCTTTTCCTTACCAGTTAGACAGTAAATCATTCTGGAAACAAGATTGATATCCTGTTGTGAAAATGAGGAGCTTTCTCAGGACATGGGTCTGAAAGAAGGCTGCTCTACATCAGCTAAAAAGTGAGTCAAAAGAACATCTCTGGGAAAGGCTGCAATGTCCCCACATTCCTAACAAGAAGCAATTTTGGGGTCCAAATGGACCACCAATTGGTTGAGCCAGGACTCAATGCCATTGATCATGACCACAATCAATTTAGCAGAGGAAAAAACAAAGTAGGTGAAACTCCAACCTCAATATAACAATTTTCAGTAGAACATTCATGGAATTTAACCTGAGCAGTGAACCCTCTTGATGCATCCTCCACGATAAACTGAATATTATAAACATATATGCCTTAGTAATTGAAGAATTAACTTGGTGCATATGGTTTGTGGCAGTTTGATATTATTATGAATTCTAAAAAGAGATATTGATTATGTTTGTAAACTGGTCTGTTTCTCTGGGCATGATATCCTTTGACTGATTTAATTTCAAAAGCTTTACACTTACTTGATTAAATCAAGATTAGGGCTTTGATTTGGCCACGTCATTTGGGCATGCAGGGTTGAGTCCCTGTCCCCTTGGTGGGCTATATAAACGGATGCTCAGTCAAGAACACAGAAGTAGATACAAAGAGAAGGTAAACAGAGGAAGAGACACAGCTCCAAAGACATGGCAGAGACCCTAGAGAGAGATGAACCAGTCACCTGATAGTTTATAGCTGACCTTTTGAAGAGAACAGAGCAGCTGAGCCCAGAAAGAAATAAGCCCCTGGAAGAGAGACAAGCCCTATGCCAGCCTACAGCTGACATAGGAAGAAGTTGGACTCATGGAGCCTTAAGAGGGAAGAGGAAGGCTGAACCCTCACAGACATTGGCAGCCATCTTGCTCCAACATGTGGCAACAGATATTTGGTGAGAAAGTACCTCTTATGGTACCTTGAGTTGGACTCTTTAGGGCCTGTTACCTTTATAAAAGCCAACAGATTTCTGGTACTTTGCACCAGCACCTCTTTGGCTGACTAATACACGGTTTTAACTAGATGCGGTTAAATGCTAGTGGACTCTTGCCAAAGCCAGTGACTTTGGTTGTAGGATGGGTAATCTATATCTCTTCTTTTAGTCGGTCATTAGATAGCAGAGGCAATTAGCTACTAAGGCTATTCATAATTCATGGCAATAATGTCACATTTATATAAGACCATTTTACCTTTGTATTCTTTTTGTTGGAGTGGAAATATATGGGTCTCATACCAGTTTTATCAAGTCATTTGGATATAATTTTTTAAAAAGTCCAAAACACATCCCTGTTTATAGCACCCCATTTGGATGGTACTATCAGATCCATAAAAGTCACATTCCAACTCCTCCAACTCTTAAGGCAGTGAAATGTACGTTCTGCACAAGGATCAGTAATTGGAAGTGGATATATCAAGACCGTGAAGCTTTCGTCATAATAGATTCCTGTCCACAGAAGATATAATGGACACACTCAGATCCTCTTCTGTGGCATCATTATACTGGAGATGTTTTTAGGCAATGAGAAGTCTGTGATATAAACATTTGAAAATTTTCTAGATTTTTTTTTCTGATTTTTGCTTTACATGTTTCTTCTCTGTCAGCAAGGCAGCAGGAAGGTAAATTCTACATTTGCTAGAACAGAGTACAAATAAAATCATTTTAAGTTAATGACAATCTATTCAGAGGAGAAGCCTCTCCTTTGAAGCATCCAAGGTTTAAAAGATGCTTTGATAGAAACAGCTAAAATAGGGTTAGAAAATCCTGGCACATGTATTGTCAGTCATCTAACCTCCCTAAGACAGTCAGAAGTATAGTCTGGCTCCAGAGCAACTATGCAAAGAGAAGTGAGGGGAAAATGTACACTTTTAACCCAGACCACAGCAAAAAAAGCACAAAGCCCTCCAAAAAACCTGGGGTGTGTGTGGGGAGACTAGCTACATTCGTTAATATACAGTATAGGTAGAAATATGAGTAAAGTTCTCCTGAAGTTTTTTCTATATACTACCATTCAGTTCTTCAAACATCAATAAGTTTGGTGAGGATCTCCTCCCCCCCCCCCACTTTAGATGAATAAATCTCTCTCTCTGAAAGAATTGTCCAAGGAATCTGCCCATTCTCTAAAACTTGAAACACGAGCTCATTGTAATCATCGCCAATCCAGAGATGTTATTTAAGCCTGGAGAATAAATAGAAGCTATAGTCAAAAAAGAGACCATATGTCTGAGCAGACAGGGCAGTGATTGGTAAGGCAAAGCATGCCCATCTTGTCAGGGGAATGAATCAAGGCCAGAAGAAAGAAATTTTGTCACATATGCTGCAGAGCAGAGGTTGACTGCGATAAGATTGGCTCATCCACCGTAACTGCTTTCAAAAGCTTTTTTTACCTTGATGGCTAGACATAAATGGCCTAAAGCCATGGGAAAAAAGATGTTCAGAAATGGAAGGTGCCTATAGGCATGTAAGTTTGGGGGAACAAAGAGGTGATCTTTTAAAACAGGTTTTAGACTATATTCTGGGTCCAATCAGATAGGTCCGTACAAAGAAGGTACAGTGTCTGACCTTTTAAGTACATCTTGAGTGGTTTCCATTACCTTCCTTAGCAAAGGGCCTTAAAACCCACAGAACATTTAAAATCCTTAGAGTCCTTACTGTAGGACCCCAATTAGCCAAGTTTCAAGCAACGACTTTTAATCAGGAGCCACAAAGGCACAAACAAATGCCACTGCTGGCCTTCTTGTAGAGTAGGCATCAGAACACAGTGGTTCACAGCGCAGATCTCTGGAAGCAGAGTCTGGTTGCTTCCTGGCTGCACTGTGAGACTCTAGGTATGTTATTTAAACTTTGTATACCTCAATCTCCTCATCGGAAAAAAAATAGTAATAAAAATAATATAGGGAAGCGGCTATGGCTCAATTGGTTGGGCTTCTGTTTACCATATGGGAGGCCCTGGGTTCGATTCCCGGGGCTCCTGGTGAAGGCAAGCTGGCCTGCGTGGTACGGTGAGCTGATGGCCTGCACAGCACGGTGAGCTGATGGCCTGCGTGGTGCAGTGAGCTGATGGCCCACATGGTCTGGTGAGCTGGCACAGCAAGATGGCGCAACAAAAGGGAGACAAGCAGACACAGAAAAATGCAAAGCAAATAGACACAGCAAGCACAAGCAGCAAGTGGGGAATAAATAAATACATAAAAATAAATCTTAAAAAAAAAATAATATATACCCACACCATTGTTCACAGAGGCGTTTTTCACAATTGCCAAAAGATGGAAGCAACCTTTTTGTCCGTCAGCTGATGAATGGATATACAAAATGCAGTATATACATACAATGGAATAATATTCAGCATTAAAATATAATGAAGTCCTGATATATGTCACAACATAGATGAATCTTGAAGATACCATGGTGAGTGAAATAAACCAGAAACAAAAGGACAAATATTTGTAAGATTTCACTGATATGAAATAATTAGAATAAGCAAACTCATAGAGTCAGAATCTAGAATATAGATTACTTGGGGTCAGGGTGGGAATAGGGAATAGGGAGTTAAGGTTTAAAATATACAGAGTTCCTATTTGGAACCATGGGAACGTTTTGGTAATGGATGGTGGTGATGTTAGCACAACATTGTGAGAGTAATTAACAGCACCAAAAATATACCTGTATGTGGTTAAAAGGGGAGATCTTAGGTTGTATATAAGGCAGTAGAATAAAAATTTTAAAATAAACCTGTGAAACTGCACAACACGGTGAACCCTAAGTAAACCATGGACTATAGTTAATAGCACAATTATACAAATGCGCTTTCATCAGTTATAGCAAATGTACCACACCAATGCAAGGTGTTAATAATAGGGTGGTATATAGAACTCCTGTATTTTATGCATGATTGTTCTGTAAGCCCACAATTTTTCTAATTAAAAAAAAATAATATATATATATATATATATATATATATATACACCAACTAGTGTGCACATGAGGATGAAATGAAATCATTCATAAAAAGTGCTTATAACTAGGGTTAGCACATGCTAAATATTTAATAATTCTTACCTGTTAATAATAATAATTTTATTATTATATAATTCATCCCTTGCTCCCAACAAAAAATCATGGCCCACACCTGCCTGGCCCCATTCCTTTATTCTAAGGTAGAGTACTTTCAACCAGTTCCTGGAAGTGAAGTTTCTTCAAGGTGTCTTCAGGTGAGGTCACCTGATTTACTGAGGACTCAGCCAAATAAGAATTCTTTAGGACTCTCTAAAGTGAGAGGGCTGTTCAACAGCTGGTGAGGGTAGCCTGAGGGTCAA
Source organism: Tolypeutes matacus (assembly GCA_026826555.1). Classification (NCBI taxonomy): domain Eukaryota; kingdom Metazoa; phylum Chordata; class Mammalia; order Cingulata; family Chlamyphoridae; genus Tolypeutes; species Tolypeutes matacus. The sequence continues at coordinate 5,043,684 of JAKSZT010053947.1, read as the reverse complement.
ATCCTTCCTTCTGTGGAACTGTCTCTCCCTGAGTCGGTAAGGAGGTTTGTCAGTCAGGTTGTACAGTAATGGCCTCAGAGCAGCAGGGAATTTACAGTGATGCTAGCAAAGCTTAGCCCCAGGGCCTCTTTCTTGCACGGAGAACCCTCTAGGGCCCTGGGAATTGCCTGACAATTTTATATTCAAAATTTTGTACTATTTTTCTTAAAGAGGTCCCCCAAATTGTGTAAACTTAGACCCCATAAAACCTGATCCACCCCTCTGTAGGACCCATCATAGAAATAGAGCACATTTTGTGTGTGTGTGTGTGTGTGTGTGTGTGTGTGTGACCCTACAAATGCATTCAACGCAACTCTTATAAAATCTAATTTTCAGAAGCTGGGGTATTGTCACTGTTGCCTAGGCCAGGGGCTCTCTGTTTCAGGGAGGACTGATGAGGTGTATTAGTATGATCAGACTTGCTTCCTCAAACTACACACAATCAGTTCAGAGGAGGCTTATCAAGTTTCCTCCCCAGATCAGTCTAATACAGTTCTTCAAATTGACTGCCCACTGTTGGGCTAGGTTATGTGGCATGTCCTCCCTAAAATATAGTATGCTTTTTCTTGGGAACCTGTAGGGGATACTGTGATGTACCACTCAGATGTCCCACTCCTGCACCAGAAGCGACATGATGGTGCACAGCTGAGCCCCTCCCTTGCAATGTCCTCCAGGAAAGCAATGTCTTCATCCTAGATTATGTCTCTTGACACATGCAGGGCTATAGAGAAAGAAGGCCCGGGCCCCTAGCCTCAATTTGGGTTATCTCTGAAGGCCCACCCCAGTTTCAGAGCTCTCCATGGTACTGAGGCCTCTGCTTCAGCCGCATCCCAGTTCAGCTGCTCCCTCCACCCCATCCTGTCTCCCTCACCGCCTGATGTGTGTAGTTCCTGAAGGTCCACCCCAGTAAACCCCCGGAGTGCAAATCTCTGCCTCAGAATCTGTCTCCCAGGGAACCGGGTCCATGACAGATTCCTAATGGCACTTATTTTCTCCTCCTCCCACCCTCATAACGTAACATAACCTACCCAACACCCCTGACATCCAGAGGAAAACCATTTATAACTATCAGACATAGGACAAATTTGTGAGAGACACATGACAGATATATAAAGTCAGCTATGTAAATTCCTGGGGAAAAAATAAACTGTAGAAATAAAAATGATTAGTTAAAGATAGCTTAAAAACAAACAAAGTGGAAAGCTTATAGATTAGAAAAACACAGGTTAGATTAGATGACGTAGATAAGAGTTAAAACACAAGATAAAATGCTTGAAGCTGAGGTTTAAAAAGTAAAAAGAAATAAGAACTTAAAATTTTAGATGAAAGACTAAAACCCAGGATACGAAAAGCTTAAAATATATATGTAGATAGGTCTTAAGGATTAAGAGTAATATTCAAGAACTAAAAGGTAAAAGAAAAAGAACTGAGGAATGGTTTAAATAATAAAAGCAAAAATTTAATAACTTAGAGGAATATATAGGTAATCAAAGGAGAGAGAGAAAGAGAGAGAGAGAGGAAAACTTTGGCTCTGCACAGAGCTCTATGTGGTAGAGGTGCAATGCTCCTTAATGAAGGAGGTAGAAAGCAATGCGCTTTCATCATGCTCGTTCATGACAAAAGCAAGTTTTCCATCTAGGTCCTCTACCAACAAGAGACGTTGCCTCCTGGGTTGCACACTCCCAGCCCATCTGGCTTCTGGAAACTTCTCAGGCACATGCCATAGCCACGTTGAGAAGAGGTAGTGTGCCTGACAACAGTCCTTATCTTGGAAGGGACAAGCTCTTCTGAACAGAAATGGAGAGGGGAGAGTCAAAGCTGGGATGGATGATTGTGACTCACCCACTTATTTTAACCAGCAGAATGGGGGGCAGTAGATATTTTGAGCTGTATCTGAAGGAAGTCTTTCCCATTCATTCGAATGGAGGTCTTGGCAGTTGTCACTGTGGCTTCCTGACAATTGTCCCCTCTTCCTGACATTTTCCCAGCCCATAGTTCCAGCACTGAGAGTCTTTCTCACCGGGAGCCTTGGGTTATGAAAATACTGTCAAAGCGGAAGATGCTTTTCCGAGTATGGAGGATGTGGAAAGACAAATGTGCTGTGGATTGTACCTGGTTCTGTTCCCAAGTGAATAGCTGCCAAGAGCTCCCACCCAGCTGCAGCCAAAGCCAGTGTTTCTCTTCATCCTTCAAAACTCTTGAGTTCCCAGGAAGTCATCTTAAATTAATTTCATTTATGATGTTAAGATTCATTTATTTATTTGTTCATTTCTTTACTCATTCAAGAAATTCTTTCATTCCACAAACGAATTCATTCAGCAAATATTTTTTGAGAGTGTAGTATGTGTCACTATGCTAGGAATTGTGGAAAGAATCTTAGTGATTACTTCCATCATAATCACTTCATTTTTATAGGTGAGGATGTAAGCCAAGAGCTGTTCTGTCTAATATGGTAGCCACTAGCCACATGCAGCTATTTAAATTGAAATTAATTAAAAATTCAGTTTCCAAGTCACACTGGTCAGATTTAAAGTACTCAATAGACTCATGGCTATTGGGTACCCTATTGGACACCACAGATCTAGGCCATTTCCGGAAGGTTCTATTGGACCATGATAGCCTAGAGATGTAAGTAAATTGCCCTGGATCACATAGTCATTCAACAGTCCAAATAAAACCTGGTGAACCGTCATAATTTCCCAGTGTCTTATGTTTCTGCCAAAATAAAAACAAGACTGAAAATCATTCTAGCTAGAGACACCAAAATATTTGGAAGAAAACAGAAAAAATTGGAGGTGCATATCTAGATGTTTTTAAGAATTATCCACATAGTTGACTTCAGCTAGAGTGAAATATCCACAGGTTTGACTGAATGTTTTTATTCATCAAACATGTCTTTCAAAATTTTGAAATCATGGCTTAAATCATCACCCCAGCCTCCTGAGGGATCCTGTTTTGATGGTGGAACCACTCCTTTGGCTGGCGTAGACACAGACCATACAGGCCGATCCCTGACGGAGTTGGGTGGATCCACAGGCTGCTTGACCACTGAGAGGAGTGTCTATGGGGAGCAGTGGATGGGTATCACTGTCCCTAGGTTTGGGTCTTGCCTCCAGCATTTGAATACACTTCTTAATTCCTCTGAGCATCAGAATCCTCATCTCTGAAACGAGAATAATACTTTTAAGACCATTTTAGGTCAAATGAAATGATTTATGTAGAAGTGCCTTGATAACTGTAAAGCATTAACCATATCTTCTTGTTACAATGCCATTGTTGTTACCTTGGGGCTGAGTACATCTTCCTCCATAATAACTGCTCCATTTCTTTCTTTCTTTTTTTTTTTTTTTTTTAAAGATTTTATTTTATTTATTCATTTATCCCCCCCTTGCTGCTTGTGCTCGCTGGGTCAGCTAACCGTGCGGTGCAGGCGGGCTTGCCTTCACCAGGAGGCCCTGGGAACCGAACCCGGGGCCTCCCATATGGTAAACGGGAGCCCTACCGATTGAGCCACATCCGCTTCCCTCCATTTCTTGATTAAACCCAACAACAGCATTTCTCAGACCCCCCATGAGGGGTTCTCAAGGCATGGTTCTTATAGCGGAAGCACAAAATGCCCTGTTTTGTATTATTGTTGTTTCAAAAGCAACATTGTTGGCAAACAAAATAACACCTAAAGCTGCAACAAGATGATGCAAAACAAAAACAAAAACAAAAACAAAAAACAAAACAAAACACAGAGGAAAGACAATGAGAGACACAACAAACCAGGGAGCTGGCTCAAGCAATCGGGTGCCTTTCTCCCATGTCAGAGGTCCCAGTATTGGTTCCCGGTGCCTCCTAAAGAGAAGATGAGAAGAGAAGACAAGCACACATAGAAGAATGCGTAACGAATGGACACAAGAGCAGACAGCAGCTCAGGCAGTGGGGGTGGTGTGTGTGTGTGGGCGGAATAAATAAATAAATAAATAACACCTAAAGGGGAGCGGATATAGCTCAGTGGCTGAGTGCCTGCTTCCCATGTATGAGGTCCTGGGTTCATTCCCCAGTATCTCCTAAGAAAAAATAATAACACCTAAGCTGAAATTACTTCAGAAGGGCAGGTTACCATAGGCTACTTCTCTCTCTGGCTGGCAATCTGAGCCAGCTCAGGAAAAATTGGAATTATCTTTTCCCTTATCACAGCTGCTGACTTTTCCCTACAGTGTGGGGACCCAGCTGAGAGGGAGTCAGGCTAATTGTTCAGTTTTCTTGAAGACAGATTCACTGAGTGGGATGGGGCCACACCATTGGACAGAAACAGAAATATGTGAACTGCCGAACGACTCCGCGCAGTGGGGTATCATGACTGGCACCAAAGGATGTGTCATTCAATTATTAAATGTACAAAAATACAGTAAAAAACAACAAAACAGAATGGTAGCATGGTCCCCACACCTTTCACACATTTATTTGTTCCCTTTGGACTCCATGTTATATCAAGAATATAACAGCAACAATAATAATACAACATCAATAGCTGCTACCATGTATTTAACACTTACAACTTGTGCTGGGCATCATGTTACTGTTAAAGCTTGTGATCATTATTATATATTCCATGTTGTCAGTTGATACAATTCTGGTCAATGCAGAAAAACTTGATGTTGTGGTTAATGTATGTATCTTTAGGGTAGTTATGCACAAGACTTGAATCAAGCTTTCTGAAATAATGAAAAGATTTTGTGAGACCATCTAGAGGTCTGTGTTTTCTGTTAGGGACCACTGGGATCTTCAAGGGATGGCTGATATGACTGCAGTTAAGAATCAGAGTCCAGTAGGGGTGATGGTAACACAACACTGTGAATGCACTTGACACCACTGAATTGTTTACTTGAAAGTAGTAAAAACGGAAACTAAGTTATACATATGTTACCACAATCAAAATTTAAAAAGAATCGGAATCCCGTTGTTTCATCATGAGAAGCTGCAGTACATTTTAAGATCATATTATTTTTCCCAAGCTGAAGCTACATTAGTTAAATCTTGAGTCAGAATTATTTATGATACATGTTTGTTTTCTTTTTTCTAATCATTAGTTAGAACTTATTAAAGGCAAGTGTCAGCATCTCCAGGACAATTACAGGGCTCTGTCTTAGATCCTGTTCTCTGCACTACCTTGGATGATTCTACCCCAACTCCAGTAAAATCCTTCTTTAGGTTAATGATTCCCAAAGATAAGTGTAGGTATAGGCGCAGGTACAGGTGTAAGTATAGGTGCAAGTGCAGGTGTAGGTGTAGGTGTAGGTACAGATGTAGGTGCAGGTGCAGGTATAGGTGCAGGTGCAGGTGCAGGTGTAGGTGTAGATGTAGGTATAGATCTCCAGGCATGACACCTTCCCTGAGCTTCAGACAACTTGGAACCCATACCTGGATGCCTAACAGATCTCTCAAGTTAACAAGTCCAAATACAGCTCTCTTGATCTCATCCGGCCCCCAAACCTGCTCCTTTGCCATCTTCCCCATCTCACCAAATGGTAACACTTTCCACCAAAACCTCAAGTCAAAATATAGAGTTCATAGTTTGGCAGTACCCCAAGAAGCTGAATATAGAACTGCTGTATGATCCAGCAATCCTGTTACTAGGAATGTATTCAGAAGAACTGAAAGCAAGGATGTGAACTGACATTTGCACACCGATATTCATAGCAGCATTATTCACAATTGCTAAAATATGGAACCTGCCCAAGTGTCCATCCGCTGATCAGTGGATAAACAAAATGTGGTATATACATACAATGGGATACTATTCAGCTGTAAGAAAAAAATGAAATTAGGATGCATATGACAACATGGATGAACCTTCAAGACATTATGTTGAGTGAAATAAGCCAGACACAAAAGGACAAATATTGTATGGCCTCATTAATATGAACTAAATATAAGTAAACTCATGGAGGTAAACTCTAGAGTATAAGTTACTAGGAGATAGAATGTGGGTTGAGAATGGGAGCTGATGCTTAATGCATGTAGAATTTTTAATAAAGTTTATTGTAAAAGTGTGGAAATGACAGAGTTGATGGTAATACATTATAGTGAGTATAACACTGCTGATTCATAAATGTGATTGTGGCTGAAAATGGGTAGTCTGGGGACAAAAATGTCAATTGAAAGGAAGCTAGAGAATAATCTAGGGAATATATAACTGTTTTTAGTGGTGGATGACGATTGTGGTTAATAGTATAAATAGAGGAATGTTCTTTTACAAAGTGTTAAGAATATAGAGATACATAGGAAAATTACAACTAATGTAACTTATGGACAACAGTTAACAGTAATATTGCAATATTTTTGCAGCAGTGGCAAAGATGATATTAAATCAATTCTAAGAGACATCTATAGGGGGCTCTAAGCGGATATGGGATTTTTCCTTTCAGAGTAATGAAAAATTGACTGAGGTGACGACAGCACAACTTTGATGAAAATGAGAGCCACTGAATGTACACTTTGAGTGGATTGTACAAAGCATAGGATTGTATAATGCAATGAATCCTGTGGTGGAAGATGGACTGTGGTTAACAAGACAAATATGGGAACATTTTCTTATAAGGTATAACAAATATATAATAATAATACAGGGTGTTAATAATTGGGGGTGGGGTTTAAGAGAAAAATATACCAAATGTACGATATGAGCTATAGTTAGTAGTAATATTTTGATAATGCTCTTTCATAGTTTGGAACAAATGTTTCACAACAATGCAAGGTGTTGGTGGTAGGGGCCCCTGTATGATGTATGCATTCTTGTTTTGTAATTTCACAACTTTTACTATATATACTTATTGTTTATGAATGTTCATGTATGAATAATATGCTTCAATAAAATTTTACACTAAAAAAATGTAGAGGTCCTGCCTGATTCCACCTTCCCCTCACCAATCCTGTCACCTCTACTTTCAAAACACATCCCACAGTTCTCTATATCTCTCCATCTTCCCTACAGCAGCCCCAGTCCAAGTCAGTGTATCTCTCCATTGGCTGCCATAAGAGCCTCTTGTTTTCCATGCTTCTATTCTGGAGAACTTCAAATCAATGGACAATACGTGACTACCTCACCTTTGTCTTCAAATTAAAAATAACAGGAAGTGAACAGAAATGACAGAAGAAAAGATCTAAGTTAGACTTACAGAAAAAAATCTCACCAAAACAGTGATTTCTTGTGTGTATGTATTCAGGGTGACTAGGTAGAAGCATAGGGGGAAATTTCTGGGCTGCTAGAAATGTTCTCTATCTTGATCTGGGTGGTGGTTATGTGGGTGCATACAGATCTGCTTATAAGCTATACCTCACTTTTTAAAAGTTAAAAACAAAGAGAGAAAAAAGAAAGGACGCCTTGCTAAGATTCTAAAGACAGTTTGGCAGTCCAGAAAAGGATGTTGTAGAATCTACATTCCTGGCTTTCTTTCAGAATAGAATGGAGATTTAGTTATCTGAGGGTGTTCAGATGCCTAGAATTAAAGAGATGCAATCAGAAACTACATTTGTTCTGCTTACTTCTACCCTTGGCCTGTGCTAGGTACATCATGATGAATATTTAATGTGTCACTTAACATTTCATCATGGAAGAGTATTTAAGGACATGATGAATAATTAATATGCTGGGTGGAGAGAGGATTGAAAATATCCAGCAGCCCCCCCCTCCCCAACCACAGTGGAACTAAATTACTGTGGGGTCAAAAACAGCCATCTGTTTGCTAGGCCTTTCCTGGATATGCTCAAATGCCATTGTGTTCTGCAGCTTCAGAAATACCCAGCCTCAAGCAAACTAGGCTGTGGTGATAAAAGAATGTTTTGGAAATCATATTCATGGAGGAACACAGCAACATGGTCTGTGCCCCCTCAAAGAAGCAACGATGACTGATGAGTGTCCTTTCCTCTATACCCATTGACCAACTATGGGAGAAACTGACCACCTGTTGGGTGTGCAGCTGAGCAGATGTGATCTGCCTGTGTTGGCCCTGCAGTTAAGTGCTTGTGCTTGCCAGACTAGGTGGGAAATCAGGAGATGGGATCTTCATGTGCAGAATGGCAGTACAGTAGCTAACACATGGGCTCTAGAACTACATGACCTGAGTGCAATGCTCATAGCTGCTACTTCCTAGGTGTGTGAAAGCTTCTGAATCTCTCTGTGCCTAAAGTACCCACAGGCAATAGTACCAACCTCATGGGATTGTTTTAATGATTTTAGGTGTTAGTACATATAATTAAAACAGTCCTTGGCACATGACGTGATGTTTTGCAGATAAAGAAACTGTGGCACAGATTAGTTAAATAATCTTCTTGTAGAAATAGGTCACAATTTCAGGACCACCTGTCCTCAGGTGTGTGCTCTTAATCACTGCTCTATGATCCCTCTGTGGAAGCACTGAACCTGATACAGGCATGTTGGGCATCAGGGGGCAGAGGAGGGATGTTGCTTTGTCTATGGGAAAGCATAGGTGTCCTGACACCTCCTGACACCAAATCACACCTGCGTAATATCATACAGGGTTGAGAGCATGGGAATGGTGTCTAGATACCTGAATTCATGCCCTGACCCTGTGTCACTCCCCAGCTGGGTAACCGTTGAACAGTTCACTCACCTCATGGCCTCAGACTCTTCAACTCTGCAGTGAGGAGTTGGACTCTAGAACCTGTAAGCTCCCTCTGACCCTGACATTGCACTGTTCTGATTCCCCATTTCAGCCCAGCCTATAGACGTTGCTCTGTTAGGTAAGCAGTTGTGATGGAGGAACAGAGGCTGATGGGCTGCTGTTGTGTGAGTGTGTCTGAAGGCACCTCAAATGACAAATGCATCCAAGCACATCTTTCTCCTGTCCTTGCCAACATTGATTTTTCCATGTGTAGGATCGATGCGCTGCTGAGATGGAGAGGGGAACAGTACACAGTGTTCTTTCCTGAGTCCACAGAGGACAGGCCCTGGCAGAGCTGCCTGCTTCAATCACCTGCTTTGGTGGGCTTCCGGGGGTTTTCATAGGCTCGGTGCTACACTTATCTAGAGGGGAGTAGGAGGCTGAGGAAGAGTGAAGAAGGAATATTCTCCTGGCTTGGAGTCACAGCTTTATTACTTCTTGTCTCTGGAACCCTGAATTGATCACTTTTCAGGACCTCGGTTTCCTAATCTATCAGTGAAGATAATCATATACACTGGCTAGTTTAGAAACTAAAGGGCACATGAAAGCTCCTTGCACATTGTCAAGTTCTATGAGATGGATATGGCTTTCCTCTTCATAGGAAATTTCCAGTGCTCACCAGAAGCTGTTTATGAATACATCTCCAGACTTTGGCACAGAGACTGAAAGGTTTGGTATCTCAGGAGCATAGTCCTGCCGCAGAAGCAGTAGTACCCTCAGAATAGTCATAACTTTCTACTTGACACCCAGAGCAGGGATGGGTGAGCAGCATGCAATCCACACTGAAAAATGAACCCAGCAGGAAAGACAGTGTGATGAAGGCCAGAGCTCCATGCTTGACTTCAGATGTGCAAAGACAAATAGGAGGCTAGTGGCCCAGAGAGGAAGGCAAATTGGTTAGACAATCACAGTCTTTGATGGAGGAAGCTCAGGTGCTATGGGAGCATAGAGCAGGGACTTCTAACGCAGGCCAGGGGATGGGAAAGAGAGAAAGCAGGGATGCCTCCTGGAGAAGATGATGTCAAAGCTGAGTCCTGAAGGATCCATAGGAATTAGCCAGAAAGTACATGTTTTAAGGAAGGGAATTCAGGGCAGAGGGCACTGCATGTTGTGAGGACAACAAAGAATTGAGGACTGGACCAGGGAAGACAAGTAATTCAGAATGCCTGCAGAATACTGCTGCAGGGTTGTGGAAGGAAAAAGAGAAAGGAAGGATTACCTAGAGAAAAAGTAGGAGGGGAGAATTTCTTCTGACTTCCAATTTAAAAATACTTATATACATCATAACAACCATAGAGAATAAGTAATTTGCACAAGATGGTATGGTAAAACATGACCCAAAAGCTTGTTGGAGGTTAGGTGGGCATAAATATGACTAAAACACTGCTCTCATAATTGCCTGCCAGAGATTTTCTCATGAGACCTTGCTAAAGGTGATTATCTCAACAAGAGGAGTTGCATAGCAGGCTTGTAAGTGTACTAAACGTGCAGTGATTGCAGAGCAGTCAACAATATTCCAGATGTGCTATATTTCCTGTGCCAAGAGAAGCTAAGTGTGTGTGTGTATGTGTCTGAGAGCAGACTAACCTGACATTTCAATACTCTTTCCATGACCTTGGCAGATAATCTTCATTAGCGAATCTTGGTTTCTCATTCTTTATTCAAATACATTTCTAAGGCTTGAGAAGCAATCATTTAGAAATGGTATAGACAAATCCAAGGTTAAAAACAAACAAGTAAATTTCTCTCTTCCCAGCAGGGACTGCCCTTCAAGAGGGATGGTCATTTTCAAACCTGAGAAACTAAAGCATGGACCTGCTTAGTAACTTGCTCAGTGTAGAAAAACAAGAGAAGGAAAAAAAACAGAACTAGAGACCAGGCTCCCTGTTTCCTAGTCCAGGACTCTTCACCCTGTGTCTGCCTGGAGTAAGGGTATCCTCCCATAATGTCTGTTCTAGAAGTGATGGTGAAGCCAGGAAGTTGTGCCATGTGTGTGTGTATAGATCACTCTGGGCCTCTCCAGTGGCCAGAGATGATCCCACCTAGCAGATCTCTACAGCGGCTCTGGAGTGCAGACTTCTGTTCACCATCCTGCCAAACCCCACTCTGACTTTTGTTTCCATGATCAACATGACTTGAAAGGTAATTAAGTGAGGAGGGTTGAGAAGATGGGGACACTAGTTAGGAATTATGAGACTATGCCAGCTGATGAAGAACTGCCCAAATGCTCTACAATGAAATCTGCCCTGATGTTGTCCCTCTACCTTGAGCCAAGGCCCTAAGGGAGTCTAAAATGTGAAACTCTAGCAGCAACAGAAAGGAGTGAACTAGCTCCTTATCTTCATTTGCCCTCCTTTCCTTTCTTTTGTATCAAATTCCTTCTTATCAAAATGTCAAAAGGCATGGGGTGGGTGTAGCAGCTGTAGTTCAGTGGTTGAGCACCTGCTTCCCATACACGAGGTCCCAGCTTCAATCCCCAGGACCTCCTAAAAAAAAAGGCATAAGGGTGGGGGAAAGTTATTGTTTAAAGAGTACAGAGTATCTGTTTGAGGTGATGAAAAAAGTTGTGGTAATGGATGGTGGTGTTGGTAGAAAATAATGTGAATGTAATTAATACCACTGAAATATACCCTTGAAAGTGGTTAAAATGGGAAAATTTGAGCTGCATACATTACTACTATAAAAAGTTAAAAACAAACAAACAAATAAACAAACAACCCAACATGCTCAATATCCAGGGAAGCCAGGGTGAGATAACTGTCCGCCTCCCTCCACCCCTTCCTCTGGCTTGCTCCCTTTTCTCCTTATCAGGCTAAAGGTACCTGGACAGGAATGCAAGAATTCCTGCATGGGTGTGGCCTGGGATAAGGTTCTTGGGCAGGCAGAATGTCTGTAATCCTAAACTGATCTCGCATATCCTGGGCCAACCCCTGGAAGCTTAATTGGGAAGACCTAATTGGCAGGCTTTCTGGAGGATAGTCTCTGGGACAACTGGGCTGAGCTGATATTTTGCTGCCTCATGAATTTCTGTGGTGATGCTCTGCCCTCTGGCGATTGATGTGTAGAAATGATTGAGTCGCCTTTGCTGCCTAGTTGCAAGATCATCTGTGACTTGAGCCCCAAACCTGAATAAACCTGTTTATTCATTTAATTCAACAGCCTTATGAGTTAGGCACTATTTTACTCCTATTTTACAGATGAGGAAACTGAGCTGGGCTTTTTTGGAAAGCCTCCAGGATAGGTTCCCACTCTACCCACTGACCTCCTGCTGACAGGCAGGAGAGCAAGAACGTGCAGGAAGATAATGGGAAAAGAATCTTGAACTGGGTACCTGGACACTCAGCTCTGTTATTGTATAAACAATTGGATGCTTTCTCTAAAGAAATGGTTTCCCATAACTTCTGTGGTACCACAGAGGGGGCTGGTGAATGTTCCTGGCTAAAAGTGTTAATAAAGGCATTTTTATTTTCCCCCTCCTCAGTCCCCTAGGTTTCTCTTTTGCTGGCTCCTAAAACAAGGGTTTGTTAAAATGGTGTCAGAAAAGGCTATTGGTGAATTGGAAGAACATGATTATTAGTTACATTCACGGGGCAGAGGATGCTCCAGATGGTCAGGGAGATTCCATGACATAAAATAATAAATGCTTCTGACTTTGTGGCAGGGATTATTCTAAGGTATTATCATATGTTTATTCATTTAATTCAACAGCCTTATGAGTTAGGCACTATTTTACTCCTATTTTACAGATGAGGAAACTGAGGCTCAGAGAGGTTATATAACATGTCAGGAAGAAGCAGCAGAGCTGGGGTTTGAACCTAGAACATCCTTTTAGGGGAGTAAATGTGGCTCAAGCAGTTGAGCGCATGCTTCCCACCAAAACAATGAACAAGCTACAGTCTCTGACTTAGAAGGACTCGTGTTCTGTTGGGGGCAGGGAGAGGAGGAGGGGAATGGCATGTGAATCACAAAGTCCAAAATAAAGAGGACCCTTATACAAAACTATTTCACAACTAATTCACAACTTATACAAAAATTAATTCAAAATGGATCAAGGACCTAAATAAAAAATTAGAACCATAAAATTCCTAGAAGAAAATGCAGGGAAATATCTTAGAGTAGGTAGTGGTTCCTTGGGACCTTAACCCAAAGCATGAGTAATGAAAGGAAAAATAGATAAATGGGACTTTCTCAAAATTATGCACTTTTGTCTTTCCAACAAGTTTGTTAAGAAGGTGAAAAAGCAGCCTACTCAATGGTAGAAAATCTTTGGAAACCACATATCTGACAAGGGTTTGATTTTCATGTTATATAAAGAGATTACACAATTCAATGACAAAAAGACAAGCAACCCAATTAAAAAATGGGCAAAAATTTTGAACAGAAATTTTTCCAAAGAAGAAATACAAATGACCAAAAGCACATGAAAAGATGTTCAACATCACCAGCTACTACAGAAACGCATATCAAAACTCTAATGAGATCTCATTTAATATCTTACAGAATGGCCATTATTTAAAAAAAAAAAACAAAAACAGAAAACCACAAATACTGGAAAGGATGTCAAAAAATAAGAAACTCTTTCACCATTGGTGGGAGTGTAAAGTGGTACAGCGTCTGTGGAAGATGGTTTGGCAGCTCCTTAGGAAGCTAAATATAGAACTGCCATATGATCCAGCAATCCCCCTACTAGGAATATATTCAGAAGAAATGAAAGCAAGGATACAAATAGATATTTGCACATCAGTGTTCATTGTGGCATGATTCACAATTGCTAAAAGGTGGAAACAACCTAAGTGCCCATCCACTGATGAAGGGATAAACAAAATGTGGTATATCCATATGATGGAATACTATTCGGCTGTAAGAAGAAATGACTGCAAATGCACATGACAGCATGCATGAACCTTGAGGACATTATGTTGAGTGAAATAAACCAGACACAAAAGGACAAATGTTGTATGGTCTCACTGATATGAACTAAATATGATGAGTAAACTTACGGAGTTGGAGTATAGAATACAGGATAGTAGGAGAGAGATTGTGGGTTGAGAAGGGGGAGCTAATGCTTAATGTATGTATAATGTTTAATAAGGTCAATTGTAAATATGTGGTAATGTATGGAGTTGATGGTAGCACATTATAATGAGTATAACAAACATTGCTGATATATAAAGGTGATTGTGGCTGAAAAGGGTAGTCTAGGGAGGTTATTGTTAATTGAAAGACAACTATAGGAAAATTTAGGGACTGTATAACAGTGATTTTGGTGGCAGGTGAGGGTTGTGGTTAAAAATATAAGTATAAGAATGTTTTTCTATTACAAGGTGTTAAGAATATGGTGATATATGGGAAAATACAACTAATATAACTTGTAGACTATAGTTAACAGTAATATTGTAATATTTTTCTAGCAAAGGCCAAGAAGCTACTATATCAATGTTAAAGGCCAAAGAAAAATAATATGGGATTTAGTTTTATGATATATTAATATGATTAAGCATTTTTTCTTCATTTTCTTCATTAACAAGGAGACCTTGGGCATGTCTCTTAATCGACCTGTGCTCACTTATGCATCTTTCTGAACACTGGAGAAAGAATTCAGTTTGTTTTTAGGATTAAATGGGATAAATGTCCCTGGACAGAATTTTCTAGAGTAGTGCTTCCATAATTTGTTAAACTGTCTTTTGTCTGTTATTTTAATTTTTGAATTTGAAATAAAGTTTACTTAAAAAAAAAAAAAAAAAAAAAGAGATGCACACATTCAATCCATTCTTTGATTACTGGACCACTTAAATGCAAAATGGAATTTCCTTGATAGAGTCATCTGGATCCCTAGGGTGGGATACCCTGAAAGGGAAAACACTTGAAGGAGAAAAACCCCACAGAAAAAAAAGGTGTGTGTGTGTGTGTTACTGGACTGCTGTAAGAGAAGACAGGTCCCAAAACTGAATATTGTAAGGGAAAAGGGGCACTAAGTGAGGAAAGAATTTAAACAAATCAAAGGAGCTGGGGAAAAATTCTGCCTGAAACCAAGCAAAACAGACAAAGATTCCCAGGGAAGGAACAGAAGAAAGGAAGCTTTCTCCTTGAGGTGAAACAATTACATGCAAAAAGGAAATCGTAAAAATTGAACCACAGATCCAGGGCAAGAATCAGGTGCAGAAGAGTTGAGAAAATCTGAATAGTTAAAGATGGACTACTAGCAAGGTTCAGAATCAGTTTGCCCAAGCATCAAAGAAGAGCTTTACCACAAAGCCAATCAACAATATAACCCTAGGCAAGAGGAAGAAATTGACCTTCAAGTCAGTTCACAAGCCATTTGAAGAAACAGAAAGATATGGCTTAGTCAGGGGAACAAGTTAAAACTTCAGAGAAGACACAGAATTTGGAACAATCAAAGAAGTTGAAACAAATCCTTAAATCAATTCAAGGAGATGAAGGAAAATATGGATACAGACCTAAAGAATATTAAGAAAACAATGTGTGAGCATAAAGAAGAATTTGAAAGTTTAAAAGAAACATAACAGAAATTATTGGTATGAAAGGCACAATAATGGAGATAAAATACGCTAGAGGCAGATTTGAATAGGCAGAAGGAAAAAATCTATGAACTAGGAGAGAAGACAATTGAAATCATTCAGGCAGAAGAACAGATAGTGAAAAGAATAGAAAAAATTGAGCTATGTCTCAGGGATTTGAGTGACAGCATGAAGCATACAAACATCCACATCATGGGTGTCACAGAAGAATAAAAGGGAAAAGGAGCAGAAAGAATATTTAAGAAATAATGACCTAAAATTAACCAACTTTAATGAAAGCCACTTAAACTGATGTAGCACCAGCCCCCCCTGTCCACCAAAGGGGTGCTGATGCAAAATACCAGATATCTGTTGGCTTTTATAAAGGGTATTTATTTGGGGTAGAAACTTACAGTTACCAGGCCATAAAGCCTAAGTTATTTCTCTCACCATCGTCTGTGAGGGTTCAGGTTTCCTGAGTTCCTCTCTTCCTGGGGCTTGATTCTCTCCAGGTTCAGCTGCTTGTTCTCTCCACCAGACCAGCTGTAGACTATCAGGTGAATGGCTCATCTCTTTTCCTGGGACCTTCTCTCCTTCCTCACAACGAAGCTCCTCTGTGTGCTTACTTCCCAGGGCTCCAGCTCAAAAACTCTGCATCAAAACTCCAACTCTGTCCTTTGCCATGTCTTTTATCTGTGAGTCCCCACCCTCCAAGGGGTGGGGACTCAATACCCTACTGATGTGGCCCAACCAAACCCCTAATCATAATTTAATCATGCCCAGAGGCCAGTTTACAAATATAATCGAATATCTATTTTTGGAATTCATAAATAATGCCAAACTGCTACACCCCCCTCCCTGCCAGTGGTGGAGATGGCTCCTCTGGAGTGCCCAACAATCTGATCCGTGTGGGCCGAATATGCCTGCAGTTGCCCTGAGAGGCTGAGGGAGTACTGTCCCTTCTGCCCTTTAGGGAGTGGGAACAGAACCACCGTTGTACAACATTTCAGTCCCTGTAGGCCAAAAGTACCCACCGTTGCCCAGAGAAGCTGAGGAAACACAAGCCCCCTCCTATCCTACTGTGTGGTTGGGGTGGATCCACAGGCGTCCAACAGTCTGGTCCATGCAGGTCGAACATTCCTGTCATTGCCTGGAAAGGCTGTGGAAACACCAGCCCCCTCCTTTCCTATTGGGGGGTAAGGGTGGATCCACAAGTACCCACCAGTCCAGGCTGTGTGGGCAAAAAGCACCTGCAGTTACCCAGAGAGGCTGAGCAAACACAGTACCTCTCTTGTCCTATTGGAGGTGGGGAAGGAGTCACTGGTGTCCAACAGTCCAGTTTGTGCAGGCTAAAAGCACCTACAGTTGCCTGGAAACCCTAGTGCAGTTCCTGCCAGCTTTCTCCCTGCCAGAGGTGGGCCTGGAGCCTAGGATAGGATTGCAGTCCAATCTGGGTAGAAAGAACTTCACTGATTTCCAGTCAGCCAGGCTTCCCCTCATGCCCGGGGTGGAGTCAAAATGGTGGCTACTGGACTTTTTTCAACTTGGACAGTTTCAAACCCTACCTCTTCCTAGGATTATACTTCAGCCAGCCGAGTCCACCAATCAGTAGCTGAAGTTGGTGGACAACCGTCTCTTCATCCCCTGTTTTTGGGGAATGGAGCTTCTAACTCCAGGCACAGAATAGCTCCTGAGGCAGCTTGTGCTGCTAGAGTAGGACGGGCACCTGCGTTGCTTGCAGTTTCCCAGAGAGGTGGTGCAGGTCCCCCAGCTTCCCCCCTGCTGGAGGTGGGGCTGGGGTTTGGGCTAGAGCTGCAATCTGATCTGGATGGAAAGAAGGTGGTCCCTACCAGCACTGTGATTTTCAGTCAGCCCCACTTGCCCTCGTGATGGGAGCAGAGTTAAAATGGTGAGTACCGGCCTCTTTCTGACTTGGACAGGTTCAAAGTTTAGCTGTTCTTAGGATTATACTTTAGCCCCCTTGGTTTACTAATCAGTAGTTGAAGTCAGTGCCACACCGTGTCTTTCTCCCCTGTTTTTGGGAAATGGTGTTTCCAACTCCAGCAGCGAAATGGCTCCGGAGGCAGCTTGTGCCGCCAGTGCAGGCTGGGCACCGGCCTCCGCAGTGTGGAGTGCTCTACTCATGAATCCTCTCTGCAGATGGGCAGTCTCCTCCTTCCATACTTTCAAGGTTGTTGCAGGATGCTCTTCTGGTCTCCTGGAGCCCCCAAACAGGTGCTTTAGATAGCTCTGGATGATTACTAACTGCCCTGTAGGATGAGCTGACTCTTGGAGCTCCTTACTCTGCCGCCATCTTGGCTAGCCACCGCCCCCCCCCTCCACCAAGTGATTTTTGACAAAGCTGCCAAGTCCACTCAATTGGGTAAAAATAGTCTCTTCAATAAGTGGTGCCAAGAGAACTGGATATTCATATGCAAAAGAATGAAAGAAGACCCCCTATCTCACACCATATATGGATCAAAGACCTACATACAAGAATCATGACTATCAAAATCCTAGAAGAAAAGGTAAAGAAGCATCTTCAGGGTCTTGTGTTAGGGAATAGTTTCTTAGACTTTAAACTCAAAGCACAAGCAACAAAAGAAAAAAATAGATAAATGGGACCTCATCAAGACTATACCATGAAAGTGAAAAGACACCCTATAGAATAGGAGAAAATATTTGGAAACCACATATCCGATAAGTGTTTATGATCTGGAATACATAAAGAAATCCTACAAATCAACAATAAAAAGACACACAATCCAACTTAAAAATGGGCAAAAGACGAATGGATATTTCTCCAAAGAGGATATACAAATGGCCAAAAAGCATATGAAAATATGCTCAACATCACTATTAGGGAAATGCAAATCAAATCCACCATAAGATACCATTTCACACCCACTGGAATAGCCACTATTAAAAAAACCCAGAAAATTAGAAATGTTAGAGATGATGTGGAGAAATAGGAGCTTTCATTCATTATTGGTGGGAATGTAAAATGGTGCAGCCACTGTGGAAGACAGGATGGCAGTTTCTCAGAAACTTAAGTATAGAATTACCATATGACCTGGCAATTTCTCTACTAGGTATCTACCCAAAAGAATTGAAAGCAGGGACTCAAACAGATACATGCACACCAAAGTTCACAGAAGCATTATTCACAATTGCCAAAGGATGGAATCAATCCTAGTGTCTATCAACCGAAGAATGGATAAACAAAAGGTGGTATATACATGCAATGGAATATTATTCAGCATTAGAAAAGAATGAAGTTCTGGTTCATGCAACAGTGTGGATGAGCCTAAGCCAGTCACAAAAGGACAAATCTTTTATGAGCTCACTGATTTGAAATAATTAGAATAAGCAAATTCATAGAGCTTGAATCTAGAGTACAGGATAGAGCTAAACCTTAGGGGATGGGTTGGGGGTAGGGAATGTGCAGTTAATGCTTAATTAGTAGAGAATTTCTATTTGGGTTGATTGTAAAGTTTTGGTAATGGATGGTGGTGATGATAGCATAACATTGTGAGTGAAATTAACAGTGATTATATATGTGAATGTGGTTAAGGGGGAAATTTTAGGGTGTATATATGTTACTAGAATAAAAATTAAAAGATTTTTTTTAAAAAGGTGAATGAAGTAGAGATGGAAATTCTTGTAGATAGAGGAAACAAAATGTTAGACATTCAGACCATGCTGTCTTTAAGAATCTTAGAAAATGAAGTATGGCTGGGGTGTAAAATGAGAAATATGATAGAAATGATATTACCAAGGCCATTAAAAGCCTTCTAAGCCACAACAATATTATTAGGATAACCAATTATTGAGTGCTTACTATGTGCTGGTACCATGCTGTGTGTTTTACATGCATTGTCTATAATGAAGAATCTGAGTTTTCACCCCAGCCCAATCCCCTAACCACAATAAAAGCCAAGCCAGCCTCCTTTCCCTGCTCTCTTAAGCCATTTTTGGACCTTCTTGGGAGCTTTCCCTGTTCTCCCCAGAAAGCCTCATTGGGGCTTTCTCAACATTCAAACCAAACTTAGGGTGGAGGTTCCTCCCACTTCTGTAGGTGATCACCACATTGTTTCATTTAAACTTTACAGCAACCCTACGAAATAGGTACTAGAATTGCCCCTATTTTACAGGTGAAGAAACTATGGCTTAAGATGTTAACTTGTTCAAAGTTGCATAGATAAGAAACCATACTTGAATAAAACTCAGATCATCCTATCTCCTGAGGCTACAATCTAAGCTGCTCTGTTCTACTATTTCCCAGGTAAGGGACTTTGGACTTACCCTAAAGTCAATGGAACATCCAAGAACTTTAAGAAGGAGAATAATACAAATTTTGCATTTTAGAAAAATTTTTCTGGAACTTGTGGACCATATAGTGATTTGAACTGGTGTAGATAATTTCTTTCCCATAAAACACGTTAAATAATATAGATAAGTTTTTACTTAAAATAAGAGCCTAGCTTAAAAGCAGGAAAACAAAATTCCCAGGTGCCAGAAATGATAATGGACCACAAAACTTGAGAGGGTAGCAGGGAGCCAGAGTTGAGCGCCTTCAGGGGTAACAGACCCAGGTAAATGCCAAGGGTGATGGGATTTTTTTCATGGCAATAACAAATCGATTTTATTGATACATATTAATAAAGCATAAATCCATCCAAAGTGTACAATCAATGGTATTTGGTGTAATCACATATTTGTGCATTCATCACCTCAAACATTCTTAGAGTACTTTCATTATTCCAATAATAATAACAAAGAAGAAATAAACAAACAAAACTCATCACCTCTCAATTTCTCTATGCTTCCCCTGCCGTACATAACTGCCATTCTTTTTCCTTCTCTCTAGTATATTTGTATTTATATTTTATAAAATCAGACATATATGCATTATCACCCATATTCGTGTTTTGCTTGAGGTTTTATTATCTTATATAGTCGCATGTTACAGTTTTTAGTTTTCCTTCTAGTAATATACATGATCTTAGACTTTTTCTTTCAACCACTGTCATACCCATACAATAGCTCTGCTAGTTAAAAACACCACGCTGTGCTTTCACCATTTCTATGCATTTCCAAAGATTTACAAACAACCTTTTTACCAATTCTCCACAGATTAACCCTCAGCTCTCCATTCTCTACCCTCTTTCTATTTTCTGGTGACCTATATTCTAATTATTAACTCTATGAATTTAGACAATATATTTATTTCATAACAGTACAATCATACAGTATTTGTCCTTTTGTGTCTGGCTTGCTTCACATAACATAATGCCCTCCAGGCTTATCCATGTTGTCATATGCTTCATGACTTCATTTCTTCTTATCACTCATAATCTTCCATTGCATATATACAATATTCCATTGTATGTATACACCACAATTTGTTTATCCATTCATTGGTTGATGGACACCTGGATTATTTCCATCTTTTGACAATCATGTATAATGCCACATAAACATCAGTATGCAGATGTTGCTCATTTCTCTGCTTTCAGTTCTTCTGGGTATATACCTAGTAATGGTATTGCTGGTCACGTGGCAAGTCTATATTCAACTTCCTTAGGAACTGCCAAACAGAACTCCACAGTAGCTGTACCATTCTACATTCCCACCAATAGTGAATAAGCATTCCTATCTCTCCACATCCTCTCCAACATTTACAATTTTCTGACTTTTTAATAGCAGGCAGTCTAATAGGTGTGAAATGATGTATCACTATAGTTTTGATTTGCATTTCCCTAAACGCTAGTGATGTTGAACATTTTTTCATGTGTTTCTTCACCATTTGTATTTCTTCTTTGGACAATTGTCTTTTCAACACTTTTGCCCATCTTTTAATCATGTAGTTTGTCTTTTTATTGTTGAGTTGTATGATCTCTTTGTATACCATGGATATTAAACTGTTTTTGGATATGTGATTGCCAAATATTTTCTCCCATTGAATTGGCTGCCTTTTCACCCTTTTGACAAAGTCCTTCAAGGTGCAAAAGTGTTTAATTTTGAGGATGTCTCATTTATCTATTTTTTTCTTTTGTTGCTCATGTGCCACAAGATCTTGAAGATGCTTTCCTATATTTTCTTCCAGGAATTTTATGGCTGTCACTTTTATATTTAGGTCTTTGGTCCATTTAGTGTTAACTTTGTATAAGGTGTGAGATAGGGGTCTCCTTTCTTTCTTTTGGATATGGATACCCAGTTCTCACAGCACCATTTGTTGAATAGACTGTTTTGGCCCAGCTGGGAGGGCTTGACTGTCTTGTCAAAAATCTCTGACTGTAGATGTGAGGGTCTATTTCTGAGTTCCCATTTCAGTTCCACTGATCAATGTGTTTGTCTTTATGCCAGTAAAATGCTGTTTTTTTTTTTGCCACTGTAGCTAAGTAATCTGCTTTAAAGTCTGGAAGTGAGAGTCCTCCAACTTCATTCTTCTTTTTAAAGATCTTTTTGTCTATTTTGGGCCACTTACCCTTCCAAATAAGTTTTATCATTGGTTTTACCATTTCTGCAAAAAAAGGCTGTTGGGATTGCATTGAATCTGTAAATCAGTTTGGGTAGAATCGACATCTTAACGATATTTAGTCTTCCAATCCATGAACACGGAATGTCCTTCTATTTAAGTCTTCTCCAGTTTCTTTTAGCAATGTGTTGTAGTTTTCTGAATACAGGTCTTTTATGTCCTTCATTAAGTTTATTACTAAATATTTGATTGTTTAAGTAAACGGAATTTTTTTCTGAATTTTCCTCAGATTGCACATCAGTAATATATAGAAATGCTATTGATCTTTGCATGTTAATCTTGTATCCCGCCAAGTTGCTGAACTCATCTATTAGTTCTAGTGTTATAACCCAGGAGATCGACCACACTCAGACTTTAACCACTTTTATGAAGTTTATTGAGCTAAGCCCGCGGGCGTCTGCAGCACCTCTCATGCAGGAGATAACTGCAGCACCCAGGTTTTAAAATGGCTCCTTTTTATAGGGGGCTGCTGTCGCAGTTTGCAAGCAAGCGGGATAAACAGAAGCGGATTTTGGCAGTTAGCTAGCGTTTGCACAGAATGCCCTGATAGCCTGGGGCACAGCTGCAGGGTTGAGATGTCCTTGCAGGATTGTTCAAAGGAGGGGAGGTTGTATGCTTGTCTGTCCTTGCAAGATTGTTCAAGGGAGGGGAGGTTGTGTGCTTTTCAGATAAAACACTTAGGAGACAGTGGGAAACTTTTCTTTTCTACGTTATGTTACTCTGGTTGCCATGAAGGCCTATGGGTAGGCTAATTTAGGGTTCAACACTAGTAGCTTTGTCATGGATTTTTCAGGAGATTCTAGACATAGGTCATCTCATCAGTGAAGCAGAGGTTTATTTCTTTATCTAGCCTAGCTAGAATCTCTAGCACAATGTTGAATAACAATGGTGACAGTGGGTATCCTTGTCTTGGTCCTGATCTTGGCAGGAAAGCTTTCAGTCTTTCACCATTGAGTACAATGCTAGCTGTAGGTTTTTCATATATACACTATCCCATATTGAGAAAGTTTCCTTCTATCTTTTGGAGTGTTTTTTTTTTAATCAAGAAAGGGTACTGTATTTTGTCGAATGCCTTTTCTGCATCAATTGAGAGGATCATGTGATTTTTCTTCTTTAATGTATCAATGTGGTTTATTACACTAATTGATTTTCTTGTGTTGAACCACTCTTGCATACCTGGGATAAAGCCCACTTGATCATGGTGTATAATTTTTTAAATGTGCTTTTGGATTCGGTTTGCATGTATTTTGTTGAGGATTTTTGCATCTATATTCATTAAAGATACTTGTCTGTAATTTTCTTTTTCTTTTTTTGTAGTATCTTTATCTTGCCTTTGGCATTAGGGTGATGTTGGCTTCATAGGATGAATTTGGTAGTATTTTTTCCTGTTCAATTTTTTGGAAGAGCTTGAACAAGATTGGTATCAGATTGTCTGAATGATTGGAAAAATTCACCTGTGAATTCGTCTGGTCCTGGGCTTTTCATCTTTGGGAGGTTTTTGACTGTTTCAATCTCTTCACTTGTGACTGGTTTGTTGAGGTCTTCTATTTCTTCCAGGGTCAGTGTAGGTGGTCCGTGTTTCTAGGAATTTGTCCATCTCCTCTACATTGTCTAGTTTTTTGGCATACAGTTGCTCATAGTATTCTCTTATGATCTTTCTTATTTCTGCGGCGTCAGTGGTAATGTCCCCTCTCTCATTTCTGATTTTATTTATTTGCATCTTTTCTCTTTTTCTTTGTCAGTCTATCTAAGTTTTTGTTGATTTTGTTGATCATCTCAAAGAACCAACTTTTGGTTTTGTTGATTTTCTCTATTGTTTTTTTTTTGTTGTTGTTGTTGTTCTTGAATTTCATGTATTTCTGCTCTGATCTTTACTATTTCTTTCCTTCAGATTGGTTTGGGATTATTTTGCTGTTCTTTTTCCAGGTCCTTCAGGTGTGCAGTTAGATCTTCAGTTTTAGCTCTTTTTTCTTTTTGAATATAAGCATCGAAGGCTATTAAATTCCCTCTCAGCATGGCCTTTGAAGTGTCCCAAAGAAATGTGTTCTCATTTTCATTCATCTCAAGATATTTGCTGAATTCTCTTGTAATTTCTTCTTTGGCCCACTGATTATTTATGAGTGTGTTGTTTAATCTCCATATATTTATGAATTTCCCCTTTTTCTGTCCATTATTGATTTCCAGTTTCATTCCATTATGATTAGAGAAAGTGTTTTGTATAATTTCAATCTTTTTAAATTTATTGAGACTTGTCTTGTGACCCAGCATATGGCCTATCCTGGAGAAGGGTTCATGAGCATTTGAGAAGAAAGTATATTCTGCTGCTTTGGGGTGCAATGCTCTGTAGATGTCTGTTAGGTCTGGTTCATTTATCATATTATTCAAGTTCTCTTTCTTTATTTATCCTCTGTCCAGATATTCTATCCAATACTGAGAGTGGTGTATTGAAGTCTCCAACTATTATTGAGATATCTATTTCTCCCTTCAGCTTTGCCTCATGTATCTTAGGGCACTCAGGTTAGGTGCATAAATATTTAGTATATTTACTTCTTGGTGAATTGCCCCTTTTATTAATATATAATGACCTTCTTCATCCCTTATAACAGTTTTGCATTTGAAATCTATTTTGTCTGATATTAATATTGCTACTCCAGCTCTTTTTTGGTTACTACTTGCATGGAATATCTTTTTCCAAACTTTCACCTTTAACTTGGTTGTGTCTTTATGGCTGAGGTAGGTGTCTTGTAGACAACATATAGATGGCTCATTTTTTAATCCATTCTATCAGTCTTTTGATTGGGGAGTTTGAGTCATTAACATTCAATGTTATTACTGTAAAGGCATTACTTACTTCATCTATTTTGTCCTTCTGCTCTCTGTTGTCATGTCATTCTATTGTCTGTCTTTTTACCCTTTAGTTTACCTTTCCTAATAATCCTCATTTCTAAACTCTTCTCCAAATCGCTCACCCTTGTTTTTCCCTTTCAGGCTTCAGCGCTTCCTTTAGTTTCTCTTGTAATTCTAGTCTTTTGCTTAATATATTCTATCAGTTTTTGTTTGTCTGTGAAGAAATTGAACTCACCCTCATTTTTGAAGGACAGTTTTGCCAGATACAGAATTCTTGGTTGGAAGTTCATGGTTTCTGATGAGAGGTTGGCACTTAATCTTATCAAGTGTCCCTTGTATGTGACGCTTTGCTTTTTTCTTGCTGCTTTCAGAATCCTCTCTTTATCTCCTATATTTGTCATTTGAATAGTAGGTGTCTCGGGATAGGCCTATTTGGATTTACTCTGTTTGGGGTACATTGTCCTTCTTAGGTATTGCTATTTATGTCTTTTATAAGGGTTGGGAAGTTTTCAGTCATTATTTCCTCAAATATTCTTTCTGCCCCTTATCCATTTTTTTATCCTTCTGGGACACCAATAATGCGATGTTTGTGGTTTCGGGCTGTCATTCAATTCCCTAAGACTCTGTTCCATTTTCCCATTCTCTTCTCTTTCTGTTCTTGTGTCCTTTCCAGTTCAGATGTTCTGTCTTTGAAATCACTAATTCTATCTTTGAACAATTCAAATATGCTCTTATGTGCCTCTAATGTATTTTTAAAAATTATTTCCCCTGAGATGGATCCTTCATCTGTTTGCTCATTGTTTTTGCTTGTTGTTTGCACTCATTGTCTGAGAATTGTTTTTGCTCATTGTCTGCTCGTTCTTTTTTGTTCGTGTTTCCTCACTGTTTTTTGGGTTTTTTTTTTTTTTTAGGAGGCACCGGGAATTGAATCTGACACCTCCCATGTGGGAGGTGAGCACCCAACTGCTTGAGCTGCATTTGCTCCCTGCTTGTTTGGTTTTTGTTTTTGTTGCTTATTGTCTGCTTGTTGTTTGCTCATTGTCTTGCTGGTTGTTTTGCTCTTTGTTCATTGTTTTTGCTCATTGTGCTCATTGTTTTTGCTCAATGTCTGCTCATTGACTGCTCATTATTTGTTTGTCTTCTTTAGGAGCTACTGGGAACTGAACCTGGGACCTCCCATGTGGGAGACAGAAGCCCACCCGCCAGAGCCACATTTGCTATCTGTAATGTATTTTTAATCTCATCCATTGTGTCTTTCATTCCCATAAGATCTGTTTATTTTCTTTTCAGACTTTCAAATTGTTCTTTATGCTCACTCAGTGTCTTCTTAATATCCTTTATTTCTTTAGTCATCTTTTCTTTAAATTCTTTGAATTGATTTAGGAGAGTTGTGTGATTATCAGTGATTAATTGTTTTAAATCCTGTATCTCTTCAGGATATTTGGTTTGTTCCTTTGGCTGAGCCATCTCTTCCCATTTCATAGTATGGCTTGTAAATTTTTGCTGATGTCTAGGCATCTGAATATGTTGGTGAATTTATTCTGCTGGCCAATTTCTCTCTCTTGCCTATTGTTTTTTTTCACAGCTCTGTTTTTGATATGTGCTTCAACTTATTCTAAGTGTTTAACATCGCCCAGCTTAAATTATCAAAATAAGGCCAGGGACTCACTGATGGGATGCAGATTTTCTCCCAGGGGTTGGGATACAGAGAGAATCGAAAACAGTTTTTGTCCATGCAGTTTCCAGAATGGCCAGCAGATGGTGCTCATTGGTGCACCTTTCTACAGAGGTGTTTCATTCTTGGCTTTCTTGGGTTCCTGTATTGAATCTCCAGAGCGGAGATTCAAAGCAGCCTTTGCTAGTCTAATTCACTGAAGAAAAGCTTCCTGACCCCCCCCCCTCTTTTCCCTTGAAACCTGACAGGGAGGAAGATGTCTGTTCCCCTCTCAGTCAGCTGCAGTGAGCCAGGGGTGAGGGAGGGGAGTCCTTCCCACCACCACAGGGGCTTGGTAACTCACTTTTGTTGTTTTGGGTTGTTTTTCTATCTGTCCCTCACCCTCCTGGGAGTTGCATAGCACTGTCCTGGTTTGCTGATCCCCAAAGCAAGTCCCTCAGACACTTTTGGCTCTTTCTCCATAGTTTTTGTAGATCATTGAGCCCTGCTTGTTAGTCTGATGCCATCTTCCTAAAATCTGATTAGTGATGGGATTTTAATGGCAGCTAAGGAGTGGTTGATGAGGCTTATGGTTTTTGCATGGCAAGGAGCTCCAACTGAAAAAAGCTGGGTTTCAGGCATTCATGAAAGAGGAGATGAAATTCCTCTGTTCTTCAGACCAGAGACACCACAGGAGGCTTGATAGCCTCATGGGACTGTGTTTAGAAAAAGTTAATGGAAGGAAGTCAACACATGTAGTCTCCATAATTGCCACACCCCAGAGTGTAGAAACACAGAGTCAAAATATATTATAAAACTCCTTTGGTGCCAATGAAACCTATAGGACCACAGCAAAGAAATTTTAAACTGCCCCATGAGGTTGTTCCCAGGACACAAGGGACTTCTATGGAAAACAACTTTGAAGATGAACTCATGATTTAAAAAAACTTACAAGCCATGTAAGGAAACAAACTGTCTTGAGAGGGAGTGGAAGAGAGCAGACACAAAGAATTACAGCTAATAGAACAATCTGAGAGAGTCCTTAAGTTAGATATGCTCAAAGGGGAAGAGAAAGAAAAAACTCCACAAGGCAAGAGAAAGATATTGTAGGAAAAGAATTGGTAAATTGAAAAAGAAATATAAATTCTAGAAATAAAAAGTAGAGTTAATCAAATTTAGAACTCAATGGATGGCTGCGTAGAATAATACAGCTGAAGAGAGAATTAGTGGATGCTATGGTTAAAGAAATGACCCATAATGTAGGAAGCAGAAATGAGATATGAAAAAAAGATAAGGAGGATAGCATGAGAAGTATCACCATGCATCTCATGAAAAACAGAAGATATTTTTTATAATCTCATAGTGCAATAGGTCTTTTAAACTATAGTTCAAACCTAAAGCCATAAAATAAACCCAACAAAACAAAGTAAATTGGAAAAATATTTGTAATTCATATCACATATAAAAAGCTAATTTCTAAAATACATTAAAATGCTAATAGTCCAAGAAGAAAATGGATAAAGGAAAGTAAAAGAAGTTAATAGAACAGGAGATAGATGGCCCTTAAACAAAGTAAAAGTTGCTGAATTTCAATCATAATAAATAGTGTTAATTAAGCATTTCCTATGTGCTAGGATCTTTACATGCTCACAACAACCATTGTTTGAAGTAATTACTCTTCTTATCTCTATTTTATAGATGAGGAAACTGAAGCAAAAAGAGATTAAGAAATTTCCCCAAATTTACTCAACTGGTAGGTGGTAGAACGAAGATTTAAACTCAGGCAGCCTGGCCATAGACACCAACACTACACTGCCTTTCAGTATTTGCAAAATGAGAAATAACAATTAAAAGCATAGTGAAATGTCTTACTTGCCTCTCATTTAACATAAATTAAAAAAAAAAGTTTGGTATACATTGGTGAAGGTTCAGAGAAACAAGCATTCTCAAATATTACTACTAGGAATGTAAATTGGGGTATCACCTCCTGGGAGAACAATTTGTCAACATCTATTACAAGTTTCAAATGCACATATACATAGTTCTAGTCCTTTAGGCAACAGTTTACTCTGCCTACTCATATGATTCTTGTTTTCCTTAAAATCTAGGAAATTGTGGCCAAGTAAGAGTGTGTTTTGCCGGTGGTGTGGTAATGAATTCTCTCTTTTCCAAGAAGACCAAGACTGTTGGGTTAAGGGAAGTGTTACAAGAGTTGGGCAGTGGCTGGTGGTTAACTCAGAGCCCAAGATTCTTAATGGTCCCAAGCCACATCCGTTCTTCAAATTGTTTCAAGGGACCCTCCAGACTTCAGTTTCCCTGCTTTTCTTAGAACCTCAGTAAGATAGGGTTTGACACCCCCTGGAGGTCACCAAGCCAAGCCAATAGGTAATCTGATTTGAATGCACTGCAATAGATAAGTCCAGCAGAGGGAGCATTGGCTCCCTCGGGATTTACCTGGTCATGTTGGGGAAACCACTCATGAAATTCTGAGGTCAGGTGTTCCTGGGCTTCACATATAAATCATGCTCATGAAAACTAACTATTGGATATTTGCCTCCAGGCCCAGCATGCTATCGGTTCTCCATTCATCCAGCACCACACATTTCTGGCCTAGGTAATAAGTGTTCAATAAAGACTTGTTGAATGAGTAAATGGATGGATCTTGGAGTATACCACTCCGTCACTCCAGGCTGTCAATAATTCTTGACCTTCTGCCCATTACAACTGTATATTATGCAGCTGCAGTCATGTTGCTGTTCACTTTCTTCCCTTTAGCTCTAGAAAATTTAGCTCTTAAAATACATTCCCATACTCAAATTCATTCTCCAACCATCTACTGAGACTGGGTCTTCAAGACCATTTAGCTGGGATAATCTTGAAAGAACAAAAGCACAGAGTAGATGCATCATGATACTCCTTATCTGTTGAGATGCTGTGGATGGCCCTACCCATATGTCACATATGGACTTCAACCATCTTGGAGAGAAGTTTTTGAGATTTCATCCTTTAAATTGGTTATCTCTTCTAGCAGAACCAACTTCCAACACTTTTATTTATTTATTTATTTATTTATTTTTAATTTTTTTAAAGATTTTATTTATTTATTCATTTATTCCCCCCTTGCTGCTTGTGCTCGCTGGGTCAGCTAACCACGCCGTGCAGGCAGGCTTGCCTTCACCAGGAGGCCCCGGGAACCGAACCCGGAGCCTCCCATATGGTAAATGGGAGCCCTACTGATTGAGCCACAGCCGCTTCCCCCAACACTTTTATGAGCTACCACAAGATGGAGATAGAGAGTCAAAGTTACATGCATGCTAGCAAATCTTAATTCCATTATGTTATTTGTTGCACATAATGTTAACTCATTAATCCTTTAGAGCTGTTAGCTCAATAATATTTTATTTAATTCTCCCTTTAATTGTATTATTAATTCTATAGGAGATATTATCACCACATTGCAGATGAGGAAACTGAGACTCGGAGACCTTAAGTAACTGGCCCAAAGTCTCAAAGCTTTAAGTTGAAGTTCTGTGACATATTTTCACAGAGGTTTTTATCTTAAATATCTTTAAGGTAGTTTCTTACTAAGTTCGACATATGACTCAGCAATCCCACCTCTAGGCATTTACTCAAGAGAAATGAAAATATTTGTCCACACAACAACCTGTAGGAAAATGTTTATAGAAGTTTTTATTCATACTAGCCAAAATTGGTAACAATGCAAATGTCCATCTGCAAATATGGTGAATGGATAAAAAGATTGTGATATATTCATAAAATAGAATATGAATCAGCAATGAAAATAAATTAATTACTGATAACTTGCAACAAAAAGGATAAATCTCAAAAGCGTAATGCTAAGTGGAAGAAGCCAGGCACAAAAGCTACAAAATTGCTTGATTGTGCGATTCCCTTTATATGACTTTCTGGAAAAAGCAAAACTATAGATCAGATCAGTGGTTGTGTGAGGTGGAGGGACTGAATTGACTACAAAAAAGGTTCAAAAGAATTTTTGGAGTGATAGAAATATTCTCTATCTTGATTGTGGTAGTGGTTACATGACTCCATACATTTGTCAAAACTTAAAAATCTGTACACTTGCTTATAAAGCATGAATTTGCTATATGTAAATTATATCTCAATAAACCTGACTTTAAAAATATCTTTAAGAAACACCCAGACCTGACTGATTCATAATGAATATACATGGTACTCTTTTAAAGAACATATAAAATTGTCTCTGATACATATATCTATCTTAACAACTTTATCTGCAATTTAATTTGTATTTTCATCCCTTGAACACTTGTGAACAGCCCCAGAAAGGAATTGCTAACCCTTTAGAGGTACATGAATGGGATTTCAGAGGCTAACGAAACTTCTGAAATTAAGGGTAAAATGTTGTATCTGTGCAAATGACCATTTATATAGGAAGAAGGTTCATAATTTTCATTAACTTTCAAGAGGAGTATCCAAAAATAGGTAACAATTCTCTGTGCCCAGGGAGAAGAGGCTGTGCTGTTATTGTTTAGTGTTAACTGTAAAACAGACCAGACCTTAGCTTCTTGGGGGCAGTGATATTGAGTTTTAGGAAGGATAGACCCTGAATAAGGAATTTTCAAGTTTTTCTTCCTGACAGGTGAGGGGGAATGATGAAGATGCTCCAGAAGAGTCTTCAGGAAAATGACAACAGCATTCCATGAGGAATATTTGCACCAGAGGCCGCTGCTACATATGGGAAGGGATGAATTTTTAAAACAAGAGTACTGAATGAAGTAAGTATGAAAGGAGAAGAGTTGGATATGGAGATATAGGGAATGAACGAATGAGTAGATACATATGTACATACAAAGAAGAAATCCCAAGGAGTACAAATTCAAGGAGTTTGGTCTAACGGTTAATTGCCCTCTTCCTTAAAAGCTCACATATGGGAAGGAAAGGACAGATTGCTGTAGGTTGGGCCCCTCCTGATGATTCTGTGTCCCTTACTGTCTGAGCATGGTCTAGGGCTCCTAAGGTCTGACTGACCTCACAGGCAGAGCACAATTTCTCATAAAATCGTAAACTCACGAGGAAAAATGAAATTAAAAGTCAACTATTTATATATATGCTCTCTTATTCCCCCAAATAATTTAAGGTGGTTTAACGATCATTCTGGATCCAACTGGCAAAGCCTTATTTGTTTATCTTGACCTTCTTCAAACTTGTCCCATCCTCCACATTCTGCCAGAAATCTCTTTTTTTCTTCATTGCTCCCAAACCTGACCCTACTGATGAGTTCGAATATTATTTGCCCCATATTTCATTTGTTAAAATCCTACTTTCTTCTTTGTATTTGCAAGTCTTTAGTTTTCCTTAAGCTTGCTCTCTTTCATCCAGCCCTAACAAATAGGATTCCGGGGAGTAACTTTGAGAACAAGGACCCTCTAATTAACAGCTCCTTGTGAAAGAAACGCCAAAAAGGCAGGCAATAGGAAAGAGCCATTGATGCAGCTGTGAAATAAAGTAGAATACTAGCCAATAAAGCTACTTAGGAAAAAAAAATTAAGATAAAGTTAGGGATTTTAAAATAATTTCAAACCTACTATTTTGTCCAGTGTAAGGACTTGTGTTAACATTTTAAATTTGTAATCATTCTGTTCTCTTTTCTGTTACAAAACTGGCTAACTATCTAATTAAAGTTGACCTTCCATTGTGCCTTCAAAGGAGTCTTTTATGACAGCCTACTTCAGAGATTACTGCTGTGGCCTGTAAAATGTTAATTTAAATCTGCTTTGATATGTTGGTCAATAATTGGTTCACTCTGGATAGTAATATTCAAATAAGCATCTCTGATTTATAAAAATATAAATTGGGTACCAACTTTGTATTATGAAAAATTTCAAACATACCGAAAACTTGATATATATATATTTATGTTTTTTAGGTACTGGGGGCTGGGGATTGAATCCGGGACCTCATAGGCACTCAACCACTGAGACACAGAGGCTTCCCTGAGTTGATTTTTCCATTTTGTTTTTTGCTTGTTGTTTGTTTCTTTTTTCAGGAGGCACTGGGAACTGAACCTAGGACCTCCCATGTGTGAGGTGGGTGCTCACCTGCTTGAGCCACATCCACTCCCAAATAATTTTTTCAGTGAACATCTGTATACCCACCACTTAGATTCTACCAATAACATTTTATGATACTTGCTTTATCACATATCCAGCCATCATCCATCCCTCTATTTATTTATCAATTCTTTTTTAATGCATTTCATGGTAAATTGCAGACATTTATAGGGTGGCTTTCTTTTTTAGAAAAGCCTCAAAAATTTCCCTGTACATAAAATAAACTGATGACTCTTATAGATTATCTTATAAATAATATATATGGATGATTATTATTACTTTGGTACACAAAATGTTCTTATTTTTTCTGTGAAATGGAACAAAGTCTATCTGCCAAGAGATAGGAAATAGATGTGATGTTTAGGGGCTGAGGAGAGAAGGAAAGATTTTGAATAGGCACTGAAAATAGGAGAAAAGGCTGGCTTCTGGCACATAAGGGAATTGCCATGTAATGCAGTGGGGAAATGACATAATTTTGAAGTGGCACCAATAGTCACATTTGTGTTATGTTTTCCATCAGCCCAGATAGAAATAGAAGGGCCAGAAGGTTGGATTAATCCATGTTGAGCAGAAGTCACAGGAAGATTATGAGGCAAGATGTGAAGTTGCAGAAAATAGAGGGTTAATAGAAATACAGTGGGTGTCTCAGTTGGATAGAGGTGAAATTTAAAATTGGAGGGAAATGTTAAACCTTGAGGACAAGGAGGAGGCAAAGGCAAAGTGATTGCATATTGTTATCAGACCATAGATACAATGGTAGCAAGAGAATGAGAGAACCTGGTTATAAAGCTGTTATCATGAGTATTTATCTTTCAGAGACAGAGAATGATAAGGAATACGATGTGGTTGAGAATGTAGTGGCTGAAAGAGAAGACCAAGAAATTGGGATGCTAGAGTGTTTTTAAACATTGAAGTTTTCATAAAATAATATGAGTTGGAATTACATTGATGAGTCAAGTGCCAAAGCTTTGTACATGAGATACACATAATCTTGGTTAATGAGACGTAAGGAGTGGTCTCCTGGAGGGATTCTAGGAAGATTTTTTTTCCTGGTGAGAGTTGTGAAGAAAATCTTGCTTCTCCATTTCTGCTCTTGGATATAGTTGTGCAAGGGCATTTTTTTTTTTTTAAAGATTTTATTTATTTATTCATTTATCCCCCCCTTGCTGCTTGTGCTCGCTGGGTCAGCTAACCACGCCGTGCGGGCGGGCTTGCCTTCACCAGGAGGTCCCGGGAACCGAATCCGGGGCCTCCCATATGGTAAACGGGAGCCCCACTGATTGAGCCACAGCCGCTTCCCGTGCAAGGGCATTTTTTATGCTTGGAGATGTGCCGCCATCTTGCAACCATTGGAAGAAGTTCAAAAGAATTGCTGAGAAGGCATTTCAAAGCTTTGACATGGTTGAACTGTGGAACAAACCCTACCACTGCCTACCTCTACACTTCTTGCTGTGAATGAAAAATAAACTGCTTTGACCCAAGTCATTTTTAGTCATGTCTTTTGTTTCTTGATGCCAAAAGCAACCTAACAGATATAGGGATATAGGAATAGCCAGGAATTGTCTCAAGGCTAAAATTCCTCAGGCCCTTCCATTATTTTTTAAAGAACATTTTTGATGCCTGTCATTATCTTAGTCCTTCTGCTGGAGATATGTTTGTCAACTCTTCTCAAGATGCAGTGCCTAGAATTGAGCACACTCCAGATGTGGGCTGACCAGTGTGGAACAGAGTAATCCCTAATTCTGGGCATTACATATCTACTAACCAAGTCTAAAATCACACCAATGTTTGGCAGTGAATTATATCACTGCCACATGCTGAACCAAAAATCATTGAAATTTCTTGATTTCTTTCCAAATGTGCAGGTAGGTTGGGAAACCCAAAGAAGGATTTTACACTTATTCCTATTGATTTTTAACCCTGTAAGATTTATGCCTGTTGGGTGGTATATAGGAACTCTGTGTTTTATGCATGATTTTTCTGTAAACTCACAAATTTTCTAATAAAAATCTAAAATATATATATATATTTAAGCCTACCATAACAGTCTGTTAAAATAGTTTTGAATTCTGAGTTTTTCCATGGTTATGCCTTCCTGTCACAGCCTTGATAAAAAGATTAAATGTGACAGGACTAAGGATCCTCAGACACCTCACTTCATATCAGCTGCAATCCATTCATCAATAGCCTTGGAGTCTTGCTGTTCAACTAACTCATAATCCAACACTGTATTTGGCGCTAACCATAGCCTCTCCTCTGTCCCTTAAGGGAGAATTAACTCAGGGAATTATCCAGAGCTCTTCTATCCCATGCTTACAGATGAGACAGAAAGGTTTGGTTAAAGGAGCAAAGGCAGAGGGGAGAATCTCTTCCAAATATTTCTATCCGCCAACCTGTAATAGCTTGGTCTGAGGAGAGAGCAGAATCGACAGCTCTTAGTAATTGACTTTTTTAGAATACGTGGGTAAAGGGGGGGAAATTAGACAATTAATTATAATGAGTTCCATGAATCATTGTTTAAAAGTTTTACATTTTCCTCTTTGTTTAAAATGACCTAAAAGCCTGAGGGACTTCATTAGAAGTTAGGAGTGTTAAACACCAAGGGAATGTAGATTTGTTTACCATTATCTGTGTTTAATGAAAAAAATGGTCCAATGATTATGTATGTAAAATTAAGATTTAGAAATAAGCTCTTCTCCTACACACTACTGGAGTTATTAAATATAATCCTCTATGGGCAGTTTCTTAAAATTACAAGAATATGGATCCCTAAGAGAGTGTGAATGATGGAGCAGTTCTGGTCAATAACCCTCCCTTCTTTAAAGAGACAGTATGTTACATTTCAAATGGAAACCCTTAGAGAGTAAAAAACTTAGACATGTAGGAAGGGCCCTGTGGTTTCTCTGATACTCATACAGGTGATAATGAAATCATGAGTCTCAGGCTTCTGCTCCAGTTCCTGAAGACATCTTTAACTCACTGCAGCCAATAACTTAGTTGATGGCTAGACTAGAATGGATAAATAGGTTTTTGTTTAGATCCTTGATGTTGACAGTCATTTTAGGGGGAATTGACTTCAAACTGACCCAGCATCAGATTGGTGCTGCAAAAGTACAGCTGTTCAATGAATTCTTTCCTGATCCATGCCATCTGTTCCCTATACTCCAGCACAATCCATGACTCATCCCTTCCCTGAATACATTTAGGAATAACTATATTGTTATGTTTCTATTTAAATAATAATATTACATATTTTAAAGCATTTAGCATGTGCCAGGGACTCTATGTGCACTGGATCATTTAATTCATACAACAACTCTTTGAAGAAGGTATTATTGTTATTCCCATTTACAGATAAAGAAACTAAGTTTTTGGCAGTCAAGTTACTGACTCAAAGTCTCACAATTAGTATGTGGTAGAGTCAGAATTTAAACCTCTTTCTCTGACTCCAGAGTCCATACTCCTAATCACTACAATACATTAATTTCTTGTTTTTAAACTATGGGATCTTTGTGAGCAGAGTAAGTATCTGCTCTTTAAAATGATCCCCAAACCCACAGTATCTCTGCTGTTGCCCTGTAATCCTATGAAGACTGAAAAGAAATAGGAATACCTGAGTTTCTGTATATCACTATCACCACCTCCTGAAAGTTAGAGGCAAGGCAGATGCACTTCTGAAAGCTCAGATTAGGCCTTTTTGTATCCCTAGGATTAGCACATGCCTAGCATATATTAAATACATAATAAACAAATAGAAGTTACTTAATGAATACATTGTTTAAGAAAAATCAATGTTCTACACTAGTGACTACCCCAAATTCATAAGAAAAATGCATTTACCTATGAATTGGAAAAACCCTCTAAAGTGCCTTGACAATTTCTAAGTTTATTTTTTCCACAATAATGAAAAGTCCAGAAGTAAGCACTGCAGGGATGGTACCACAGATCAAAGATGGCACAAGGACCCAGGCTCCTTTGGTCTTTCTGTTCCACTAAACTTAGCATGAAATTGCTGCTCTCATTTCATCATGGCTTGGGGGGATGTGTAGGGCATTACAGATTTTTATTTTTATTTTTATTTTCTAAGATTTCCTGAATGCTTCACCCTTGTTAATTATGATGAGTCAACTTATTTTAGAAAGGAAAACTATTCAAATGGCCCTGTGGTTTCCAAAAGTTTTCAATCTTTTAAAACTCTGGTTAATATAAAACCTCATTTGTTTATCTTAGCTTCAATATATGTACATAACATTAGGGAAGTTCCATTCCATACCCATAAAAAGTTCAACTTCCTTTGCTTTATTAGTATTTTTCTCACAACGTGACTTTAGAGGGAAGAAAAGAACTATACAATAAGTTGAGAAAAAGAAGAAGAAGAAGAAAAGAGAAAGAAAATAGCTGGTTATCAAGGTAGCTACTGAATCTGAATAACAGAAGATCTTATATATTCAGGGGTTATGATTTCAACCACGTGTTTGGGCTAAGGAAAGTGGCATAAATTCCTGCAACAATTACGCTACTATCCGAGATGCTGGTTTATGTTCGCCAACATCGTCCTTCGGCTTCATCTCCCTGACACTGACCTTTAGTTTACAAAACTTCTCTGTTTCAAAGAAAAGCTTGAAAATATGAGGTTGATTCCACAGCTTTAGGGGTAAAATCTGGAAAAAAATACAAGAATGCTCTAATAAAAGATTGTTTTAGTTAGATATAGCCAACTGCATAAATCTCACGTTCTCATGATGGAGGTGGTTCATTACAGAGACGGAACATTTGCACTCCCGGTGGACTATCCAGGGTGCTAAACTTCCTCTGCCTTCAATTTTCCTTGATCCGGTGTAGTTATGGGGGGCTTATGGATAAGAGAAAAGGATTGGAAAGAGTTATTAATATATACTTATTTTAGAAAGATATTTTTATTTTTGTTCTGAACTATATTAATGCATTCTGTTTCAAAATTAAATAAAAAACATAGATTTCTAAAATAAATTTCCATTGTTTTGGAAATAACCTGAAGAAGAACTAGGTAGAATAGAAATAAAATCAGCAGTAAATCTTTACTGGGAAAAATAAAATTAAAACCTGAAGAACTGAAGAGATAGTTATTAAAGAAAATGACCTATAAAACTATTAATTCTCTTGAAAAACAATATATAAATTTAATAAAATTATAACTTTCTTTAGAATGTGACAAAATAATTCTAAGCATTTTAGGAAAATAATAGAGGCAGGTGATTTACACGAAAAGAAATATAAGTTGTCAAAATACTTTTTAAAAAATGATGCTTTATTATTAATTTTTAAATGCAGATTACACAATCAAACTACAAAAAAAATTTACCATCTACTGAAATGATAATTTTTAAATGATAATTGACTGAGATATAGGAAAAGGACCCTCATATATTATTGGTGGAAATCTAAAATAGATAACCTTATGTAGGAAAAAATTTATTACCATGTATCAGAAGCCTTAACAATCTATTTTCTGTTTCATCCAGAAATTTTACTATTAAGAACTTATCCACATCAAATAATCTGGCAAAATGAACAATGATGTATGAACAAAGACTAGTTTCAGATAATGATGGGTTAGTTATTTGGACCAAACTTTCTTCTGAAAACAATGAAAAATGCAAGATAATTTTTAAAAGATCTCTTCAAAAGCACTGAAGAGTCAAAACTGAAGAGGAAATGGGAACTCACTGAATTAAGCAGAGTTTGGAATCTTCTTTTACCCTGAAAGTACTTGCTAAGCCTGGAAAATTTAAAAATTCACTTTGATGGCCTTGTAGGATGAGACAGAAATCTAATCCCAGTGCTACAACAATAATAATTCTAATAGGATAGTCTCCCTGCAGTGAGTCAGTATTTAAAAAGGTAAAATTCTCTGGTGTGGCAGTTTGAGATTATTTTATGAATCCCCCAAAGAGAAAGATTATCTATTCCTCTGGCTGTATTACCCTTTGATTGTATTAAAGTCAGCTGAAGGGTCTTTGATTAGACTACCTGTTAAGATTTGAGCCTTTTGATTAGATGTCAGTAAGGCATGACTCAGGTTGAGTTCCTGCCCCCTTGCTGGGACTGACATAAATGGACACTCACTTAAGAAGACACACACAGAGGAGAGAACTTTGCCATTTTTTATCTTGCCATGTGACAGGAGAAGGCTCAAACAGCTAAAGCCTCAGGGAGAGATGGACCATTTTCCTGATAGCTTACAGCTTCCTTGGGAAGAGAGTTGAGACTGATGTAGGAAGCCCTGAGAGATAAGCCCTATGCCATTGGGAAGAATCTGGGTCCATGGAACCTCAAGAGGAAGAGAAAGTCCAGAGGTGGAGGCTGAAACCTAGCAGAGCTCACCTGCCATCTTGCTTCAACATGTGGCAGCTGACTTTGGTGAGAAGGTACCTCTTATGGTACCTTGAGTTGGACTTTCCAAAGCCTTGAGACTGTAAGCTTTTACCCCAAATAAATACTCTTTATAAACCAACAGATTTCTGGTACTTTGCATCCATTGGCACCCCTTTGGTGGACTAATACATCTGGGAAAGAGCAAACTAGAAGTAAACTAGCCTTTACACAGATGTTTTTTCAACTGGCTTCATATCACCTCAGTAGGCCAGGTAAACCAAAGACTTGAAATTGATTTAAAGTGGTCCCTCAGACTTGTAGTGTACCTAGGCACTCAGCAGAAACAAATATAAAGCCCTTCTGGAGGAAGACAACTTCATCCTAGACACAAAATTATTTCTACAAAGAATTTTTTCCAATAACAATAACCAGCATGCAGTAAAAGATAACCAGACATACAAGAAAAGAAGTCATCATGAGCAAGAACTAGAAAAGAAAACACAGCAGACAAAGAAGACTAACCCACATCACCTAAAAAATTATACTATTGAGTAGGTGCTGAGGTCATAGCTACCCTTGAGGTATTTGCCAATCTCAGTAACAAGAGACTTGGACTTAGTGGATAGACAAGGCCAGGATATAAGATTGTGGGCCAAAATGAGGTATAGAGACTGAACTTAGGACCTGTTCAAAGCCAAGGCCCCACCTGTCTTACAGTGTCAGTCAAGGTTCTTTAGGGAAACAAAACCAATAGGAGATATTATGTAATTTTATAAAAATGTCTCACATGACTGGGAATGCATAAATCATATAGTTATTAAATGGTAGAGTCAGGATTTCAATTAAGGTAGCCTGGTTATAGACTCTATCCTCTTAACCATTATGCTACACTCTCAAATAACTTTTTAAAATTTAATTTATTTTTCTTTATTAGAAAAGTTGAGGGTCTATAGAATAATCATGCATAAAATACAGGATTCCCATATACCACTCTGTTATGAACACCTTCCATTGGTGCGGGACAATAAAAATGAAAGCTCATTTTTATAATTGCACTATTAACTATAGTCCATGGTTTAACTTAGGGTTCACTGTGTTGTGCAGCTATATAGATTTTGTTTTGATTTTTATTTTAGTAACATATATACAATCTACCATTTCTCCTTTTAGCCACATTCAGATACATAGTTCAGTGCTGTTAATTATGTTAAAAATGTTGTGCTACCATTACCATCATCCATTACCAAAAAAATTTCAAATAAGGACCCTGTACATTTTAAGTTCTTAACTTTCCATTCCCTGTCCTGTGGTAACCTATAGTCTTGATTCTGATGCTATGAGTTATTTATTATTAATTATTACTATTATTTCAAATCAGTGAAGTCATACAACATTTGTTCTTTTGTGTGTGGCTTATTTCATTCAACATAATGCCTTCAAGGCTCATCCATGTTGTCACCTGTATCAGGACTTCATTCTTTTTACAGCGGACTAATATTCCATTCTACATATATACCACATTTTATTTATCCATTCATCAGTTCATGGACAAAAGGGTTGCTTCCATCTTTTGGCAATTGTGAATAATGCTGCTATGAACACTGGTGTGCAAACATCTGTTCGAGACCCTGCTTTCAATTCTTATGGGTATTGTAGCCGTTTAGCAATTTGATGTAATTATGATTCCAAAAATATAATTGGATCATGCTTGTAAAGTGGTCTGTTAATCTGTACATGATTAAGTTATGATTAGGATGTTGACTGGGCCACATCAGTAGGGAGTTGAGCCCCACCCCTTGGTGGGTGGGGAATCAAATATAAAAGGCATGGCAAGAACAGAGTTGAAGCAGTTTTTGAGAAGCAGTTTTTATGCTGGAGTTTTGATGTTGGAGAGAAGGCCCCAGGAGAAGAGAAGCAAGCCGTTCACCTAATAGTCTACAGCTGACCTTGTGGAGGAACCAGAGGAGCTAAGCCTGGAGAGAAATGCAGCCCTGGGAATAGAGGAACCCAAGAAGCCTGAACCCTGGCAAACGTCGGCAGCTGTCTTGCTCCAACACGTGGCAATGGACTTTGGTGAGAGAAGAAACTTAACGCTTTATGGTCTGGTAACTGTGGACTTCTACCCCAAATAAATACCCTTTATAAAGACGAACCCATTTTTGGTATTTCATATTAGCACCCCTTTGGCTGACTAATACAAGTATATACCTAAGAAGTGGGATTGCCAGGTCATATGGTAATTCTATACTTAACTTTCTGAGTAACAAACTGCTTTCCATAATGGTTGCACAATTTTACATTGCCACCAGCAACAAGTGAGTGTTCCTATTTCTCCACATCCTCTCCAACACTTGTAATGTTCTGCTTTTTTTTTTTTTTTTTTTTAATAGCCATCTATTGGGTGTGAAATGGTGTCTCATTGTGGTTTTGACTTGCATTTTCCCAGTGGCTAATGATGTTAAGCATCTTTCATGTGCTTTTTGGTCATTTATATATCTTCTTTGGAGAGATGTCTGTTCAAGTCTTTTGCCCATTTTTAACTTTTTAAAAATCTTTTTGTTGTTCGGTTGAAAGATTTCTTTAAATATTCTGGATATTAAACCTTTATTGGACATGTAGTTTCCAAATCTTTTCTCCCATTGTGTAAGTTGTCATTTATCTCTTTTATTTTGTTGCTTCTGCTATGGGTGTAAAATCTGTCTAAGAAACCATTGCTTAACACATGGTCCTGAGGATGCTTCTACATTTTATTCTAGGAACTTGATAGTCCTGGCTCCTATATTTAGGCCTATGATCCATTTTGATTTTATTTTTTATATGGTATAAGTAGGAGTCCTCCTGCTTTTCTTTTCAAAATGTAGATATGGCTTTCCCAGGACCATTTGTTGAGGAGACTATTCTTTCCCAATTGAGTACTCTTTGCTCCCTTGTCAAACATCAGCTGGCCATAAATGTGAAGGATGATTTCTGAGCTCTCAAGTCTATCTATTGGTCTATGTCTGTCCTTGTGCAGTACCATGCTCTTTTGATTACTGTGGCTTTGTAATAACTTTTAAGATCAGGAAGTGTGAGTCTTCCAACTTCATTATTCTTTTTCAATATAACTTTGGCCTCCATATAAATTTAATGATTGGCTTTTCCACTTCTGCAAAGAAAGTTAT
This sequence comes from Tolypeutes matacus, assembly GCA_026826555.1. Classification (NCBI taxonomy): domain Eukaryota; kingdom Metazoa; phylum Chordata; class Mammalia; order Cingulata; family Chlamyphoridae; genus Tolypeutes; species Tolypeutes matacus. Next base: position 5,001,788 of record JAKSZT010053947.1, on the reverse strand, counting down.
TGGAATACTGATTGGGATTGCATTGAATCTATAATTTGTTTTGGGTTGTATTGACATATTAATAATAACTAATCTTCCAATCCATGAACAGGGAATGTCTTTCTATTTATTTAGGTATTCTCTAATTTCTTTTAGTGAAATGTTTTACAGTTTTCTGTGTATAAGTCCTTTATATTTTTGGTTAGATTTATTCCTAGATATTTGATTTTTTTAGTTGTTAATGTGAATGGAATTCTTTTCTTGATTTCTTCTTCTGATTGTTTATTGCTTGTGTATAGAAACATTACTGATTTTTGTGTGTTGATCTTTTACCCCATCACTTTACTGCATTCATTTATTAATTCTAGGAGTATGTTACGGATTTTTCAGGATTTCCCATATATAGGTTCATGTTATCTACAAATTGAAAACTTTTTACTTTTACCTTTCTGATTTGAATGCCTTTTATTTCTTTTACTTGCCTAATTATTCTCCCAAGAATTTCCAGTACAATGATGAACAACAGTGGACATCCTTGTCTTGTTCCTAATCTTAGAGGGAAAGCTTTCAGCTTCCACCATTAAGTAGGATATTAGCTATGGGTTTTTCATGTATGCCTTTTATCATATAGAGAAAGTTTCCTTCTATTCTTAGTTTTCTAAGGTGTGCTGGGTTTTGCCAAATGCCTTTTCTTCATCAACAGAGATGATCATGTGATTTTTTCCCCCTTCATTCTGTTAATGTGGTGTATTACATTAATTGATTTTCTTATGTTGAACTACCCTTACATACTAGGGATAAATCCCAGTTGATCATGGTGTATAATTCTTTTAATGTGCTTTGGATTCAGTTTGCTAGTATTTTTGAGGATTTTTGCATCTATATTCATAAAATATATTGATCTGTAATTTTATTTTCTTCTGGTATCTTTATTTGGCTTTAGTATGAGGGTGATGTTGACCCCATTGAATGAATTACAGAGTGTTCCTTCTTCTTCAATTTTTTTGGAAGAGTTTGAGCAGAATTGGAGTTAAGTCTTCTTGGAAAATTTGGTAAAATTCTCCTGTTTAGCCTTCTGGTCCTGGGCTTTTCTTTGTTGGGAGTTTTTTTTTGTTTTGTTTTTTGTTTTTCCCTTATTTATTTATTTTATTTTATTTTTTTTATTTTTTTTATTGTGGGTACAAATCAAAATTTTCACAATACATACCAACATTTGCAAAATGATATATAAATATATATGCATATATGTGCATTTGCTTACAAAAATGTTATTTATGTATATATATAAATATACTTTAAGAGGTGCTTAGATACCCAAAATATTACGTGGAACCCACTGGGATTCCCATGTTGCCCACCTCCCACACCTCCCACCGCATCCCACACAAACATCTCCCACAAGTGTGGCCCACCACCCTCAATGGACTTACACATCCTGGGGCTTTGCCACCAACCATAGACCACAGTTCACACCGTAGACAACACTCTCTCCCACACAGTTCTGAGTGGTGTGTGCTGACTTAAAATGGCCTACATCCGTTGCCACAAAGGTACTCAGGACAACCTCCAAATTCCAAAGAAGCCCCTGTATTTCAAAAGCTCATCCCCTCCCTGCCACAAAAGTGTCTAGTGGCCACTGGCTCCACCTCATTGTTATAATTTCTTCCATTGCTAGAATCACCATATGTGAACAACAGAATAACATCAAGTCCACTCTACTCCATAGATCTTCCCCTAATCCTGAGGGGACTGGGATGGTGATGTCCACTCTCCTCCAAGTGAGAGAGGGCTTATATCCCATGGATATGGTGGGGGGGATGATCCTGTCTGCAGATGCAGGCCCTCTCCATTCCCTGGGATGGTCACTGCCCATCGTTGTCTCCTCGCCAGGTGACTTGGATGAGTCCATTGAGCTGTAGGGTAGGAGTTGCAGCTCCACAGAGATTCCACGCACACCTAGCACATAGGTAGGCCAGAGGCTCCAGTCTCTGGAAGTATACCTAAAAACTTCTGCATCACATATAGGTTTCAATAGAAGGGACCGATGAACCATGTGCAGGGAGGACTTATTTGAGTCCAATTCTGTCACTCTCAGGAGCACAGATTCCAAAATAGAGCCCACTGATAAGGCATCAGTCTCTGGGCCTATCCCCACTTATATAGGACCTGGGTGTCTCCAGAGCTCTCAGGAGCCCCTCTGTGTGGGGTGATAGGCACTTAGATGTTCTATGAGCTCCTACTGAGGTATGCGTAAGAGTTACTTCTGGGATGACCTCCCGACTCTCTTTGAAGTCTCTTAGCCACTTGAACTCATTTGTCTTTACCTTTTCCACCTTTTATTCAAGGTCTTTTTCCAGTTGTGTTGCCAGTTGGCACTTGGTATTAATCCCTCATTGCCAGGGAGGCTCATCCCTGGAAGTCATGTCCCACGTTGGGGGGAAGGTAATGCAATCATATGCTGTTTGGCTTAGAGAGAGGCCACATTTGAGCAACAAGGGGGCTCCCAGGTGGCAACCCTTAGGCACCCCACAACTGCAGGCTAAGTCTCAGTTACAAGAGCAGAGACTCACAAGGGTAGTCATCAATAAAAAGAACACATCAGTGGGTCATCCTCTTTGGCAGACACTGTCCCTGCACTCAGAGGACTATTGCTGCTCCCTTGGAGACTGTGGCAGAGCTCTCCAGGCTAGGAATTCAGATTCCCTCATTTATTGTGTGATTGTCCACCCATCACGACCATGCCCCATCTTTTGATCCTTTGAACGATTTTGTATATCTTTCATGTATATTCAGATGAACTAATTCCCATGAAACCCCCCTTCCAGACACCCCCCACCAATAATCCCCTGCAGTACTCATTGTAACCCTTCTGTGATCCAAATCCTCCATGAACATGTAGTCCATAAAATAATCAAATACACCTACTAGGAAAAAGAAACAATTATGATAAGCTTACATGCAAGAGACAAACATAAGGAAACTCAGGGAAAAAAAAAAAGAAAAAGAAAAGAGAAGGAAAAAAAAACAAATAAACAAAAAACAAAACAATATAAAACATAATTAGCGGATTGGGATATTCAAAAAATGGGCAAAAAGGCAAAAGAATGGTCTTTAAAAAAAATATATATATATATATTCTTTTTTTTTCCTTTCTCTTTTCCTTTCTTTCCTTCCTTCTATCACTGTGTCATTGGATGTCCCGTGTGCCATGACACCTTCCCCCTCTCAATCCCCACTGCCTCTCAATTTTTCATTTGATTTTCAAAGAAGTTTTAGGTCACAGCAAAGTCACACACGGCGTGCCAGAGACTCCCAGATACCAAACCACCCTCTCTTCCCCAACCCATATTACCCCCCCCTTTTTTTTGGATGTTAGCATTGTTATAACTGTTATACAGATAGCAAAATATAGCAACTAAACATTGTCAATGATTTACAGTATAGTTTACAATTTAGATGATACAGTTTAAAAATTTTGATGATATTTACCATATCCTGTGTCCATTACTGTAGGTAATGAAAAACCTTCAGCATGACCACCAAACACCCCATTAGACCTTGACTGTTCCCTTCCCCTCAGCCCCCCAGGGCCCATGATACCACCCTCTCCCTACCCATGGAATGTCAAGATTCACAGTTACATGCCCTGGGGATTTGATCCTGCCCTTCCTAATCCACCCACTCGCCAGTGCTGCACCACCAAACCCAGGAACACCACCACTTATCTGCCCCATCCCCCAACATGCAACCACACTCTATCCCTTTACCATAGATTATGTCCATATGGGTGATGGCTCAAAGCCTGCTCTTCTCTTACTCTCCTTTGTTAATCTATCTTTCAGACAATGGTTCTCAGAGACTGCTCACTTTCCTCAGGTCAGATCAGTGAGGTCATATACTGTTCATCCTTCAGTGCTTGGCTTGCTTCACTCAACATAAGGTCTTCAAGATTCATCCACGTTATTCCATGTGCTAGCACTTTGTTCCTTCTTACCGCTGAGTAATATTCCATTGTATGTA
>JAKSZT010053947.1:4968923-4995779 GCA_026826555.1 Tolypeutes matacus | reverse complement strand
AATTTTTACTTCTTCTTTTCCAATCTGGATGCCTTTTATGTCCTTTTTTTGTCTCAGTGCTCGCGCAAGTACTTCTAAGACAATGGTAAATAGGAGTGGTGACAGTGGGCATCCTTGTCTTGTTCCCGATCTCAGAGGGAAGGCTTTTAGGATTTCACCGTTGAAAATGATGTTAGCTTTGGGTTTTTTATATATACCCTTTATCATTTTCAGAAAGTTTCCATCTATTCCTATCTTTTGTAGTGTTTTTATGAGGAAAGAGTGCTGTATTTTGTTGAATGCTTTTTCTGCATCTATAGAGATGATCATGTGATTTTTTTCTTTCAGTTTGTTTATGTGGTGTATTACATTGATTGATTTTCTTATATTGAACCATCCTTGCATACCCTGGATGAAATCCACTTGGTCATGGTGTATAATCCTTTTGATATGTTGTTGAATGCGATTAGCAAGTATTTTGTTAAGGATTTTAGCATCTAGGTTCATTAGAGAAATTGGTCTGTAATTTTCCTTTCTTGTGGTATCTTTGTTTGGTTTTGGTATTAGGGTAATGTTGGCATCATAGAATGAGTTAGGTAATATCCTTCTACTTCTATTTTTTGGAAGAGTTTAAGTAGAATTGGTGTTAGCTCTTTCTGGAATGTTTGGTAGAATTCAGCAGTGAAGCCATCAGGTCCTAGACTCTTCTTAGTTGGGAGGTTTTTAATGACTGAGTCTATCTCTTTACTTGTAATTGGACTGTTGAGTTCATCTATTTCTTCTTTCATCAATGTTGGCTGTTTGTGGGTTTCTAGAAACTTGTCCATTTCCTCTAAATTATCATTCTTGTTGGCATATAATTTTTCAAAATATCCTCTTATGATACTCTTTATTTCTGTGGGTCAGTAGTGATATCACATTGCTCATTTCTTATTTTATGTATTTGCATCTGTTCTCTCTTTTTCTTTGTTAGTCTGGCTAAGGGTTTGTCAATTTTGTTGATATTCTCGAAGAACCAGCTTTTGGTTTTGTTTATTGTTTCCAGTGCTTTTTTATTCTCTATTTCATTTAGTTCTGCTCTAATCTTTGTTATTTCCTGCTTTCTACTTCCTTTAGGTTTAGTTTCTTGTTGTTTTTCCAAATCCTCCAAGTGTGGAGTTAGGTCTTCAATTTTAGCTCTTTCTTCTTTTTTTATATATGAATTTATGGCTATGAACTTCCCTCTCAGGACTGCTTTCGCTGCATCCCATAGGTTTTGACATGTTGTGTTGTCGTTTTCATTAGTTTCAAGGTAGTTACTGATTTCTTTTGAAATTTCCTCTTTGACCCACTTTTTGTCTAAGAGTGTGTTGTTTAACTTCCGTATCCTTGTGCCTAACCTGTTTCTCTGGCCCTTAGTGATTTCCAACTTCATTCCTTTATGGTCAGAGAAATTACTTTGTATAATCTCAATCTTTCTGAATTCATTAAGTGTTGTTCTGTTGCCTAGCATGTGGTCTATTTTGTAGTATGCTCCATGTGCACTCGAGAAGAATGTAAATCCCACTGTATTTGGGTGTAGTGTCCTGTATATGTCTATTAAGTCCAGGTCTTCTAATGTATTGTTGAGTGCCTTAGTTTCTTTATTGATTCTCTGTCCAGATGTTCTGTCTAATGATGATAGTGGTGTGTTGAAGTCCCCTGCTAAAATTGTAGAGGCATTTATTTCTCCTATTAGTTTTTCCAGAGTTTGCCGCACATATTTTGAGGCACTTCGATTAGGTGCGTAAATGTTGATGATTGTTCTCTCTTCTTGAGAGATTACTCCTTTTACTAATATGTAGGGTCCATCTTTGTCTCTTACAATAGTTTTGCATTTAAAGTCTATTTTGTCTGATATTAGAATAGCTACTCCTGCCCTTTTTTGGCTATTGTTAGCTTGTAAAATGGTTTTCCAGCCATTCACTTTCAGCCTCCTTGAATCCCTGGGTCGAAGGTGGGTTTCTTGTAGACAGCATATAGATGGATCATATTTTCTTATCCATTCTGCCAATCTGTGTCTTTTGATTGGTGAATTTATTCCATTAACATTCAGTGTTATTACTCGTAACGAATTTCTTACTTCAGCCATTTTTTCTTTGGGTTAATGTATGTCATATGTTGTTTTGTTTCTCTTTTTGACTTTTCAGTTGTTTTTAAACTCTCCTCCAACTCTCTCTCCTTTGTTTTTTCCTTTCAACTTGTAGATATGCCTTTAGTATTTCTTGAAGTGCTGGTTTCTTCTTGACATACTCTCTTAATTTCTGTTTATCTGTGAATATTTTGAACTCTCCATCATTTTTGAATGCCAATTTTGCTGGATAGAGAATTCGTGGCTGGAAGTTTTTTTCTTTTAGTGTTTTGACTATGTCATACCACTGTCTTCTTGCCTCCATGGTTTCAGCTGAGAAATCAGCACTTAATCTTATTGTGCTTCCCTTGTATGTGATGGTTCTCTTTTCTCTTGCTGCCTTGAGTATTTTCTCTTTGTCTTGAGCATTGAACATTTTGACAAGTATATGTCTTGGAGTTGGCCTGTTGGGATTATACTATTTGTGGTGTGCTGTGCTTCCTGGATCTGCACATCCAATTCTCTCAATAGAGTTGTGAAGTTTTCAGCCATAAATTCCTTCAACACTCCTTCTGTTCCCTTTCCCTTCTCTTCTCCTTCTGGGATGCCCATAATGCGTATGTTTGTGCGTTTTGTATTATCGGTTAATTCCCTGAGTCCATGCTGGATTTTTTCTATCTTTTTGTCTATCTGTTCTACAATCTCTTTGATTTCAACTGTATTGTCTTCCATATCACTAATTCTTTCCTCTGCCTGTTCAAATCTGCTGCCATGTGTGTCCAGCGTCTGTTTCATTTCTTGGCTTGTGCCTTTGTTCACCATCATATCCATTACCTTTTTAGGCGTGTTAGCTATTTCTCAGTGTGTTCTCCTAGTGTCTTCTTTATATCCTTAATCTCTTCTTTCAGTTCTTTAATTTGGTCCATGATATTTGTTTGGATAGCTTTGATTAGTTGTTCAATGTTCTGCATTGCTTCCTGGTTTTTATTTTGTGCATTGGACTGGTCCATGTTTTCCAGTTTCTCAGAGTCATTTGTATTTTTTTGTTGCCCTCTGGTCATCATATTATCTTGATGGGTTTGTTCAGTTGATTAGCTTTTCTCTATGCTCTAGAATTTTATTTAGCTGTTGGTTCTGCGTGTGAGTTAAGTTTTCTCTTTGGCAGTTTTTCTTCTTATTTTATTTCCTTGCTTCTTTCTATGTTCCCTTGAAGGCAAAAGGTTAGCGCCAGAGGAAACAAAAATGTAAGGAAGGCAGAAGGAAAATAGTAATATTGATAAAAGTTAGAAGAGGGTAAAATGAGAATTAATGAGATGAATATTTAACTTATGTAGGCAGTGTAGAGTACTAGGAAAAAATATGGAGTTCCTACAGTGGACTGGGAAAACAAATGGAGGAATATATATACAGTGATTTAGAAGGCTAGAATTATGAGGAGGGAGAGAAATAGTAAAGAAAGGTCTGAAAGGAAAAACTTAATACTAAGGAAAAAAAGAAGAAGAAAACAAAATAGATGGAATAGAAATTGACACCCTTAAGTTGTGGGCCTATGAAACAATGTTGTCTCTAAGAGCCACAACAGAAAAGAGAAGGCAGAAAGATGCAGGAAGGATAAGCGATAGTTTGTAATACAGAATCAATATATACAGCAAATGGTAAATTACTGTAAAAGAAGCCCAGCAAAGAAACGACAAGCTGGCAGCACCTAATTAAAAAAAAAAAAATAGAAGGAAAAAGGAAGGGGGGAGGAAAGAGGAAAGAATAGCAAAAGACCAGAAGGAAACAGAGAGAAACCAAAGATCCACACAGGTAAGCAGTCAAACAGAGCTAAGGGGGGGTCAATGATTCCCCTAGGGACCACGTGGATCCTTCCTGCCTACTTGTGTTTATCAATCAATTTCCCCACAGGGTTCTATATGCAGGTTCTGAAGCAGCTTTTAGCTATTAAACTAAATTAAAAAGAATTTATTTTTCATTTGTTGAGGTGACCTCACTTTTTAAAAAAATTTTTTATTTTTTTAGCCAAATGCAAGACCCAAAATAATTCATCCTCTAGACCAACCCCCTTATAGAAGGGACCCTAGCTGGGCCCGTGGAAATTAATCAAGCACGTCTCACTTTCCGGACTCCCCAGGTTAGCTGTAGCTCTGTTGTTAGTCAGTGAGGAGTGCTAAAGACAGCCGATTCTGCCCCTCCTGTAGCCGAGCTTGAGCGTCACCTGGCTGCTAAGTAAACCAGTTTGAGTGCAGATTCGCGTCTGCTCTCAGCCTGATGCTGCTTCAGGTTGGCTTATCTGCTCCCCAAAGCTATGGGGCAGTGTAGGCAGCCAGATCGATGTCTAAAAATAAAAAATATCCTTCCTTGTCCTCCAACAGAACCCTCCCTCTTTTGGGAATTGTCCCTTCTTCCTGGCTCCGCAGTGGCCTTGGTCTTATCCCTAGGTGGCTAGGGAAATCAGCTCTGTTCCCTGACCAGAATCCCACCTCCGGTTCACCGGGTGCTGATTAGCTCGTTTGTTCTGTTCACACAAGGTCCAAGGGGCGCCAGGCAGCCAGATCCCCAGAAAATAAAACTTTTCGCCCTGCTCGAGGCTACAAATGGCGGTTTTATTTTATTTTATTTTTCCTTTCTAACCGCGGGGCTCAGCCGTCTGTGCCAAACACCACCGGGAGCCTTAAAACTCACGAATCTCTACCGTTCCGTCCACACCGTTGATCCGCGCAGACAGATGTCCCAAGCTTCTCACTCCAGGCGTTCACAGCACAGACCCCTGGGCAGGACCCCATCCATAATAGGCCTTGCTCTGGGAGCTTTCAGTGCGTGCCCTTCTACACTAAAGCCATCTTGGCCCCCCGTCGGGAGGTTTTTTATTACTGATTCAATCTCTTTACTAGTAATTGATTTGATGAGATCTTCTATTTCTTCTTGAGTCATTGCAGGTACTTTTCATGTTTATAAAAATTTGTCCATTTCAACTAGATTATCTAGTTTATTGCACAAGTTGTTCATAGAATCCTCTTAGAGTCCTTTTTATTTCAGCAAGGTTGGTAGTATTGTCCCCCCTTTCAATTCTAATTTTTGTTATTTGCATCTGCTCTCTTTTTCTCTTTGTCAGTCTATCTAAAGGTTTTTCAATTTTATTGATAATTTCAAAGAACTAACTTTTGGTATTGTTCATTCTCTCTATTGTATTCTTTGTTCTTTATTTCATTTATCTCTGCTCTTATCTTTTTTATTTCATTTCTTCTGTCTGCTTTGAGTTTAGTTTGCTCTTCCTTTTCTAGTTCATCCAGTTTTGAGGATAGGTCTGTAATTTGAAATCTTTCTTCTTTTTTAATGTAAGCATTTAGAGCTGTAAATTTCCCACTCAGCACTGCCTTCATTGCATCCCATACATTTTGGTATATTGTGTTTTCATTTTCATTGACCTCAAGATATTTCCCAATTTCCCTTGTGATTTTCTCTTTAAACCATTTGCTGTTTATGAGTATGCTGTTTAATTTCTCCATATTTTTTAAATTTCCATCTCTCTCTCTGTATTGATTTCTAGCCCCATTCTGTTATAGTTAGAAGAAATACATTGAATGTTTTCAATATTTTTGTATTTATTGAGACTTATTTCTGACTTATATATGATCTATCCTGGAGAATGATCCATGTATACTCAAGAAGAATGTGTATTCCATTTTTGTTGTATGAAGTGTTCAATTAACTTTTAACCTTGCCATGTAAAATATTAAAATGATAGGGATAGTCATTAAAGGAATAAGAATAGAGCTCATAATTTTCAAAATAAAAGCAGAAGGAGAATGAAAAGGCCAAGAAAAAATAAATAAAACTCAGAAATATCAGGGTAAATTAGAAAGCAGAACATAAGAGGTTAAAAATAGATGGATCCATATCAATAATTATGATAAAATAAATAAATAAATTTTCCAACTATTAAACTGCGACTTTATAAAAAAAAAAAAATAAACCAGACACATACTATTTACAGAAGAAATATCTAAACAATCAGAAGACAATAAAGTTACAAATAAAGAGATGGAAAATATTATTCCAGGTATACTAACCAAAAGAAAATGATGCAGTAATTTTAATATAAGGCAAATGAATTTTAAGTGAAAATCTTGATTAGGGATTATGAGTATCCCTGTATAATGATAAAATGATTAACTTAATAGCATATAATATTTTGAATTCAACAGGAATGTATAAACATTTGAAATATATATATTAAATATAGACTCAAAATTATATAAAACAAAAATGATCAGCATCACAAGAAGAAATTGAAAAATTAATAAATTTAGTAAAGTATTTTAATCTACTTCTTCAGTAATTGATAGCTCACATGTACAAAAAAATTAGTAGAGTGAGAAATTGATTGGTAATTAAAATTATTGAGTTTGATCTCATGGATATATTTATATATAAATTTACATTTATATCTATAACCCTTGTCCAAAATTGCAGAGTACGTATTCTTTTCAAATATATACAGAGCTTTCCTGAAAATTGAACAGATGGGTTAAGCCATAAAAAAGCATCAATAAATTATAAAGAATTAGCATCAAGGAATACAACTTTTTAGTAAAAGTTAATTTGATTAGAAATTAATAAAAAAATGGTAAATCCTTAAAAATTCCAAACAAATAAACATACACCTAAAATGTAGAAATCTACACCTGAAAAATTCAAGAGTCAAGAAAAAAGTCAACTTGAAAATTAGAAATAAACAATAATGAAAATAATGTTTCAAAACTTGTGAATTACAGAAATAATTAAAGTCTTAAATATTTATAATAGACAAGAAGGTGTGAATATTAATGACCTAAGTGTTCAAATGAAGAAGTTGGAGGAAAACATGAAAGAATATGACCAAATAGAATAGGAAGGAAATGAAGAGAAAAGCGGAACTTAAATAAGCAGCTTTGCTACAAATAATGGTGGAATACAGATGGAACCTTCCTCTGAGAACAAGAAAAGATGCTGGAAAATGTGCTTAAATGCACGGAAGAGGTTAGTAAGGTAATGAAGAATTACGTACCATAAGCTGTACACTGAAAACTAGAACACATTATTGAAATAATTTGAAAAAGACCTAAATAAAATGAAGGTTTTCTTCACTTATGCTTATGGATTGGAAGTCTGAATATTGCCAAGGGTGAGTTATTCTCAAATTGAATAGATTTTGATGCATTCTCAATCAAAACCCCAAAAGACTTGTGTGAGTGTGCAAGTTAACATATTTCAAGATGTAAACTATGGTGTTCAGAGATATGCATATAATGAGAAGTATAATGCTGTTTTATTGGAATTCCAGAAGGGAAGAAAGAAAATATACTCTAAATAAGAAAGGGAAAATTAAAAAGCAGCCAGAGAAAAAAGATCAATTTCAAAGATTTGCAGACTGACAGCTGGCTTATCCACAGCTACAATGGAAGCCAGAAGAGAGGGTAATATCTTTAGTGTGCTGAAAGAAAAAGAAATTGCCACCTTACAACTCTTAAATGCCATTCAAAAATAGAGTTTCTAGTGATGTCATCTACATGGCAATGTCAGACATCCCTTGGAAAAGGTTCCCCTCAGAATCAACTAATAAATGGTATAAATCACACTTCCTGGAATTTTGGAGGATGATAGTGACTGGAGAAGGACTCCACAAACACTGAATTGAAGAAAAAGAAAAATACATCTCCAAGATAAGGAAGGAGATTTCCATCCTGGATCTGCTTGTGTAAAACCCTCTCCCCACATTCATGCCGCTTGGCAGTAGCACAGTTGGCAGCACGTCTGGCGGCTCTGGTCTCTCCTGCTGCAGGTGCACATTGTAGAGCCACTTAGAGCAGCAAGTTGGATCCCCATGCAAATCCAGGCACAAGGACCCAAGTTCACAGAGACCCTGGGCAGGTCACAAGCCTCTGAGGAGTGTTGCATACAAAAGGACCCCCAGGGAAAATTTAAAAAAAAAAAAAAAAAAAAAAGAGAGAAATCCTGCCGTAAGTATTAGCAAGAGATGCGCATACTCAATCCAGTCTCTGTTCACTAGACCAATTAAATACAAAACAGACCTTTCTAGATTGACCCACCTTTCTGAACTGATTTCATCTTGGTCCCCAGGGTGGGACACCCTAGTGGGTAAGAAACCAGAGGCAGAAAAGCCTCATGGAAAAACAGGAGGTAACTGAACTGCTGTAATATAGGACAGGTCCCCAAACTGAAAAGTGTAAGGAAAAGAGGATACCAAGTGAAGTGAAGAATTTAAGCAATTCATAGGAGCTGGGGAGAAAATTCTGCAAAAAACCAAACAGAACAGGTCCAAATTCCTGGCGAAGGACCAGAAGATTCCTTTCCCTAGGAGGTGAAACAACTGCACACAAAAAGAGCGATATAAAAATTGTACTGCAGATCCAGGATAAGAAGCAGGTGCAGAAGAGCTGAGAAAATCTGAACTGTTAAACACAGATTACTCTAAAGGTTGAGAATAAGTTGGACCAAGTGTCAAAGACGAGCCTTAACACAGAGCCAATCAGCAATAAAACCTTGACCAGAGGGAGGAACTGACCTTCAGAGTTAATACATCAAAATAATCAGATGCCCAGACATCAGCAAAAATAAATTACAAGCCACACAAAGAAACAGGAAGATATGGCTCAGTCAAGGGAACTTTGTTCAAGGGAACAAATGAAAACTTAAGGGGAGACATAGAATTTGAAACAATAACTGAAGAAGTTCAAATAGATCTCAATTCAAGAAGATGAAGGAAAATATGGATATAGAAATAAAGGATATTAAGAAGACAATGTGTGAGCATAAGGAAAAATTTGAAAGTTTAAAAAGAAACATAACAGAAATTATGGGGATGAAAGTCACAATAATGGAGATTAAAAAAAAAATACTCTAGAGGCACACAACAGCAGATTTGAATAGGCGGAAGAACCCATGAACTAGACAAAAAGGGCAGTTGAAACCATACAGTCAGAAGAATAGCTAGAGAAAAGAATAGAAAAAAATTGTGCAGTGTCTCAGGAATTTGTGTGACAGCATGATGCACGCAAACGCGCACATCATGGATGCCCAAGGAGGAGAAAAGAAGGGAAAAGGGGCAGAAAGAATATTTGAGGAAATAATGGCTGAAAATTTCCCAACTCTTATGAAAGGCATAAATATTCATGTCCAAAAAGCACAACATGTTCCAAACAGAATGAACCCTAATAGACCTATTTCAAGACATAACTTAATCAGAATGTTAAATGCCAGAGATAAAGAGAGGATTCTGAAAACCGCAAGAGAAAAGTGATTCATCACATAGAGGGATCCCCAGTAAGACTAAGTGCTAAGTTCTCATCAGAAACCATGGAGGTGAGAAGGCAGTGGTATGATATATTTAAGGTACTTGTGATGGTTAGACTAATGTGTCAACTAGGCTAGGTAATGGTGCCCAGTTGTTTGGTCAAGCAAGCATTGGGGTAATTGTAATACAAGGGCATTTCATGGACTTTAATCATTAGTGAGTTGACTGCATAGATGGTTGGTTACATTTACAGTCAACTGAGTGATGTCTCATCCAATCAGTTGAGAGCCTTAAAAGGGGAATTGATTTCAGCATTCAGAGGGAGAATTCTCATCTCTACTCCAGACACCCAGCATCTCCTGGGAACTCACCAGAGTTCCTGGGAACTTCATCAGAGTCCCTGGTGTACAGCCTGCCCTATGGAATTTGGACTTGTGCATCCCCACAGCTGTGTGAGACAATTTTATAAAATCTCATACTATTTACAGATATCTCCTGTTAGTTCTTTTTCCCCAGAGAACACTGACTAATATAGCTTGGGTACTGGGAGTGGTTCTTGAGAACAAGAATCTTAAATATGGGATTTTTGTATTAGTTCTGGGATTTTTGCAATTGGCTCTCTACTCTGATTAGATTCAAGGGCACTAATGACTCTGTTCCCGATGATCAAGAGGCCATTGACAGTCCATGGCTTGAGGTGGTAATAGAGATACACAAAATATCAGCACTGGATACGTCTACTTCCATACTTATAAGAGGATTTGAGTGAGAGTGTTTTTAAATACACTGGATACAGTTACAAAAGAAAGGGATGGGCTGAAGGCTTCAAATTTGCAACTTAAGCACAGCATGAATGATGTGAAAGTTTCTGTTTCGCCTAGCCTCAGACTTGAGATCTCTGAAAACCAGACTCAGAGTAGCAGAGTTACAACAGAAAATAAAATCTCAACCTTGCTGGGTGTCTGTTGTTAAAGTGAGGGCATTGATCAGAAAGGAGTGGAACCCTGAAGATTGGGATGGAGACATATGGGTTGATGATAATAGTGGTGGGAACATTGAAATCCTAAATTCTCTGAGACTTTGCCAGATAAACTTATAATGGTCTGCCCTGAGGAGACCACTTGATGTCAAGCTTGCATTACCCAAACTCCAGCCTGCCCCAAGGAGTCCTGACCTCCTCCCTGTCCTGAAGAAAACACTACCCAACCTTCATCCTGCCCTGAGAAGTCTGCCATCCAACTCCCACCTGAAGAGATTAATCCTGTCTCACCAGATGAAACTGCAAGGGAATGCCCTGAGGTCATTGGCTTGAAAGACACTTCTAATTCTTCTCCTTACCCACCCACACCACGCCCCTTTTCTTCCAGATTTTTAACTAGACTAAAATCACAAGCCCCCAAAGGTGAAGTACAAAGTGTGACCCATGAGGAAATGCACTATACTCTAAAAGAACTGTGTGAGTTTTCCAATTTATATAGACAGAAATCAGAGGACTATGTATGGGAATGGATATTAAGGATATGAGATAATGGTGAAGGGAATATAAAGTTGGATCAGGCTGAATGTATTGATATGGACCCACTAAGCAGAAATTCTGGATTCAATGTTGTAGCAGTTTGGCAGTTTGATGTAATTATGAATTCCAAAAATAGGTACTGGATTATGCTTGTAAACTGATCTGTTAATCTGGGTGTGATTAAGTTATGATTAGGGTGTTGACTGGACCACATCAGTAGGGCGTTGAGCCCCACACCTTGGTGGGTGGGGAATCAAATATAAAAGGCACGGCAAGAACAGAGTTGTAGTAGTTTTTATGTTCGAGTTTTGATGCTGGAGCCGGGGAGGCCAGCAGACTGAGGAGCTTGGCCATGAGGAAGGAGAGAAGGCCCTAGGATAGAGACAAGCCATTCACCCGAGAGTCTACAGCTGACCTTGTGGAGGAAACAGAGGAGCTAAGCCCAGAGAGAAATGGAGCCCCGGGAAGAGAGGAACCCAAGAAACCTGAACCCTGGCAAACATCGGCAGCTGCCTTGCTCCAACACGTAACAACAGACTTTGGTGAGGGAAGAAACTTATGCTTTATGGCCCTGTAACTGTAAGCTTCCACCCCAAATAAATACCCTTTATAAAAACCAACCGATTTCTGATATTTTGCATCAGCTCCCCTTTGGCTGACTAATACAAACGTTTTAGCTCAAGGGGTTAGAAAGGGCTCTAACAGTTTGTTTTGGTGGCTGATAAACATGGACTGAAAGATGGCCTAAAATGTTTGATGTTGAGATGCCTGATTTACCCTGATATAATATAGATGAGGGATGAGGGGATCCAAAGGCTTAGAGATACTGGAATGCTAGAATGGAGTCACCATTTAAGACCTGTCTACCCACCCCAGGAATGTCCAGAGGACACATCTTTTGCCAGACTATGAGGAATAAGTTTGTGAGACTAAATCCATCTTCCCTGAAGAGCTCTGTGGTTGCTCTTTTCTGTAGGTCAGATATTATTGTGAGAACTGGTGTCATGGAACTAGAATCCTTAAACACTATGGGGATGATCAGATCCTGGCCTGGTGGAAGACAAGTAGCAGCACTTAATCAGCACTTAATTGCCAAAGACAGTGTGGGCATGGCTACCATAATGAAAGGCAAAGTCAAGCAACAATCAAGAGTCTGAGCCACACAGACTTACAGCATTGGCCAATAGATCCTGTGGTATCTAGAAATAAAATAGATGGGCAGTCTACTAAATTCCTACTTTATCTGTGCAAGCAAAAGAGTTCTAGATCGAGTGAACAAAACCCTAACTTGAGCTACAGAAACAGAGTCATGGCCCCTTAACCAATTCAGACTTAAGACAGTTTACAGACCCAGAGCCCCTTGAATCAGGGGAGGGCCAGGTCCCCTTGGGGAAGGATCCTGTTACACTGTCAAAAATTTATACCATGAAATCTTCCTCCCAGCTTTCCCCAGAAAGACTTATGGCCTTTAACCAGGGTAACTGTGCATTGCAGAAAAGGAAATGTTGAGACATTTTGGGGATTATTGGACACTGGCTCAGATATGACATTAATTCCAGGAGATCCAAAACATCACTATGGTCTACCAGTAAGAGTAGGAGCTTATGGAGGTCAGGTGATCAATGGAGTTTTAGCTGATTCATCTCACAGTGAGTCCAGTAGGTCCCCAGACCCATTCTGTGGTTATTTCCCAAGTTCCAGAATGCATAATTGGAATAGACAAAATCAGCAACTGGCAAAATCCCCAAATTGGATCCCTGACTTATGGAGTGAGAGCTATTATGGTAGGAAAGACTGAGTGGAAGCCACTATAACTGCCTCTAATTACCAAATTAGTAAATCAAAAGCAATACTAGAGGGAGCAGTTGTAACTTAAGCAGTTGGGCACCTGCCTCCCACACAGGAGGTCCTGAGTTTGACTCTCGGTGCCTTCTAAGGAAGATGAGCAGACACAATGAACAGACACAACAAGTAGACACAACAATCAGGCAATGAGCAGACACAATGAGCAGGGAGCAGATGTGTCTCAAGTGGTTGGGTGCCTGCTTCCCACATGGGAGGTCTTGGGTTCGGTTCCGGTTGCCTACTAAAGAAGATGAGCAGAAAACAAGTGGACACAATGAGCACACAATGAGCAGACACAAGGAGCAAACAGTGAGCGAAAATAATGAGTAGACAAATGAGGGAGCCATCTCATTGGGGAGGGGGAGTGGAGCAATACTGAATTCCTGGAGAGATTGCAGATATCAGGGCCACCATCAAGGATTTGAATGATGTATAGGTGGTTATTCCCACCACATTCCCATTCAACTCTCTTATTTGGACTGTGCAGAAAACAGATGGGTCTTGGAAGATCACAATAGATTATCATAATCTTAACCAGGTGGTAACTACAGACTCCAATAACAGCTGCTGTCCCAGATGTGCTATCATTGCTTGAGCAAATCAGCACATCTTCTGGTATCTGGTATGTAGCTGTTAATCTGGCAAACGATTTTTTCTCAGTTGCTGTTAGTAATATCCACCGGAAACATTTTGCTTTCAGCTGGCAAGGTCAGCAATATACCTTTACTGTCTTGCCTCAGGGGTATATGAACTCTCCAGTCCTATATTAAAATATTGTCCTCAAGGAACTTGATTGTCTCTCCCTCCCACAAGATATCACACTAGTCCATTATATTGATGATATCATGCTGATTGGACCTATTGAGCAAGAAGTAACAATTACTCGACTTATTTGCAAGGAGTTTGTGAGAGAGAGCATGGGAGATAAATCCAACAAAACTACAGGGGCCTTCCACCTCTGTGAAATTTCTACGTGTCCGGTGGTGTGGGGCATGTTGAGATATCCCTTCTAATTTAGAATGAAGGATAAGCTGTTGCATCTGACCCCTCCTATGACCAAAAAGAGACACAATGCTTAGTTGGTTTCTTTGGGTTTTTTAGATGATATATTTCTCATTTGGGGGTCCTACTCCAGCCCATTTACTGAGTGACCAGAAAAGCTGTTACTTTTGAGTTGGGACCAGTACAAGAGGAAGCTCTGCTACAGGTCCAGACTGCTGTGCAAGCTGCACTGCTACTTGGGTCAAATGATCTATTAGATCCAATGGTGCGGGAAGTGTCCATGGCAAATAGAGATGTCACCTGGAGTCTTTGGCAGGCTCCTATAGGAGAATCACAATGCAGACCCTTAGGATTTTGGAACAAAGCCTTGACATCCTCTGCAGATAACTACTTTCCTTTTGAGAAACAGCTTCTGGCCTGCTACTGGGCCTTAGCAGAAACCAAACACATAACCATGGACCACCAAGTTACCATGAGACCTGAGTTGCCTATCATGAGCTGGGTGTTGTCTGACCCACCAAACCATAAAGGTGGGCATGCACAGCAGCACTCCATAATAAAGTGGAAGTGGTAAATCTGAGATAGGGCTTGAGTGGGTCCTGAAGGCACAAGTAAGTTATATGAAGAAGTGGCCCAAATGCCCATGGTCACCACTCTTGCCACGTTACTTTCTCTTTCCCAGCCCACAGCTTTGGCCTTTTGAAGAGTCATTTACAATCAGTTGACTGAGGAAGAGAAAACTTAGGCCTAGTTTACAGATGGTTCTGCACAATATGCAGGTACCACCTGAAGATGGACAGCTGCAGCACTGCAGCCCCTTTATGGGATATTCCTGGAGGACAGTGGTGAAGGCAAATCCTCCCAGTGGGCACAACTTCAAGCATTGCACCTGGTTGTTCATTTTTCTTGGAATAAGAAATGGTCAGAGGTGTGTTTGTACACTGATTCATGAGCTGTTGCCAATGGTTTGGTTGGGTGGTCTGGGACTTAGAAGAAACATGATAGGAAAATTGGTGACAAAGAGGTCTGGGGAAGAGGTATGTGGATGGACCTTTCTGAGTGGGAAAAAACATGAAAATATTTGTGTCCCACATGAATGCTCACCAGAGGGTGACTTCAGCAAAGGAAGATTTTAATAATCAAGTGGATACGATGACCTGCTCTGTGGCTAGCACTCAGGTTCTTTCCCCAGCCATTCCTGCCACTGCCCAATGGACTCATGAACAAAGTTGCCATGGTGGTAGGGATTGAGTTTATGCATGGACTCAGCAAAGTGGACTTCCCCTCATCAAGCCCAATTTGGCTACAGGCACTGATGAGTCCCCAATATGTCAGCAGCAGAGACCCATACTCAGCCCCCAATATGGCACCATTCCCTGAGGTGATCAGCCTGCTACTTGGTGGCAGGTTGATTACATTGGACCGCTTTCATCATGGTAGGGGCAACAATTTATTCTAACTGGAATAGACACATACTCAGGATACGCGTTTGCCTTCCCTAAACACAATGCTTCTTCCAAAACTACCATCCATGGACTTACCAAATGTCTTATCCAACACCATGTTATTCCACATGGCATTACTTCTGATCAAGCAACCCACTTCATAGCAAATGATGTGCAGGAATGGGCACATGTACATTCAAATATGAAGGTCTTTCAAATATGAAGGTGAGTTTTAAATATTCACAAACAAACAGAAACTAAGAGAGCTCATAAAAAAAATACACCTTTTCAGGAAGTTTAAAGGGACCTTACAGCCTGAAAGAAAAAGACATGACAGAGAGGCTTGTAGGAGAGTGTAGAGGTCAAGAATAGCAGAAAACATAACCAGAAGAGTAAAAAGACAGACAAAAATAAGATATGACATATGAAAACCAAGGAAGAAAATGGTGGAAGTAAACAATGCATTTACAGTAATATAATTGAATGTGAATGGGTTAAACTCCCCAATGAAAAGATACAGATTGACAGAATGGATTTAAAAAAAAGAAAAACATGAGCCATCCATATGCTGCCTACAAAAGACTCACCTTAGACCCAGGGATACAAACCGGCTGAAAGTGAAAGGTTGGAAAAAGATACTCTGTGCAAACAAAAACCAAAAAAGAGCAGGGGTAGCTATACTAATATCAGAAAAACAGGCTTTAAATGCAAAAAAGTATAAGAGATAGAGAAAGACATTATATATTAATAAAAGGGACAATCCATCGGTAAGAAATAACAATCACAAATTTCTATGCACCTAACCATGGTGCCCCAAAATACATGAGGCAAACTCTGGCAAAATTGAAGGAAGAAATAGACATCTCTACAATAATAGTTGGGGACTATTATATATAATCACATTGATCAGTGGAAAAGAATGATAGTCCAGAAATAAACCCTCACCTGTACAGCCAACTGGTTTTTGACAAACCTACCAAGTCCATGTTTACAGGATAGAATGCACAGTAAGTGAATATATCTCAATAAAATTGCTTTAAAAATGAACTGTTAGAGAGTGATGAATACCGGCAATCTATGAGAGCAGAATGGGTGGTAGAGATTGGAAGTGGAGTCAATTTTCAAGCTGTCACAGAGGGAACAGCAAGGAGCAACTCTCAGTCAGAGAAGTAAAGAAGCTGTTACAGGAAGAGCATCTATGAAATTAATATTTTAAAAAATAAGTGAAAATTATTTTGTGAAGTGGGCTGAGAGCTACAATCAGCATGGGTTGCCACTGAGCATCATATTGATAAAGCAAAATCCATGAGTAATGCAAAATTTTAAAAAAAGAAATATAAGGAGGAAAATGCTTCCATGATGGAGCTAAGTTTCATAGCATGCAAAGTCTATATGTTATTTCAGACATTTCTTCTTTTCTATAATAGGCATTTATGATATAAATTTCCTTCTAAGCCCTGCTTTAACTGTGTCCTATTAATTTTAATGTTTTATTTTTATAATTCAGTTCCAAATGTTCTCTAATTTCTCTTGTGATTTCTTCTTTACCCCACGTTTATCTATAAATGTATTGCTTATATCCAAATATTTGGGGTTTCCTGTTTATCTTAATGATATTGATTTCTAATTTAATTCATTTGTGGTCAGAGAACATACTCTGTTTATCCCCCCCCCACTTTTTTTTATTAGAGAAGTTGTAGGTTTACAGAAAATCATGCAGAAAATACAGAATTTCCATAATTAATCCCTCTACACATTATTATTAACTTGCATTAGTGTGGTACATTTTAAAAAATTGACGAAAAAGTGGTATAGCTGGGTCATATGCCAATTCTATACTTAACTTTCTGAGGAACTGCCAAATTGTCTTCCACAATGGCTGCACAATATTGCCTTGCCATCACCAATGATTAAGTGCTCCTATTTCTCCACATTGCCTCCAACATTCCAGTTTTTGCTTTAAAAATTAGTAGCCTTCTAATGGGTGTGAAATGGCATCTCATTGTGTTTTTCTTTTTAAACAAGTCAATTTTATCGATACATATTTGTATTAGTCAGTCAAAAGGGTGCTGATGCAAAGTATCAGAAACCTGTTGGCGTTTATAAAGGGTATTTTTTTGGGGGAAAAGCTTACAGTTACAAGGCCCTAAAGAGTCCAACTCAAGGCTACTTTCTCACCAAAGTCAGTTGCCAGGTGATCTTTACCTGATTTTTCCTTCCTTCTGCCTCTTAAGGCTCCATGGGCCCAGCTTCTTCTGATCTCAGCTGTAGGCTGGAGTAGGGCTCATCTTTTAGGTCTTTCTATATCATTCTTATTTCTTTCCAGGCCTTATCAGCTGCTCAGCTGCTCTGTTCTCTTCAGCTGCAAAATATCAGGAGAATGGCTCATCTCTCTTCCCAGGGCCACAGGATCAAAGTTCTCTTCTCTTCCGTGTCTATGGAGTTCTCTCTCCTTCTGAGTGTCATCTTGAGTGAGTCTCCATTTACATCAGCCCCCAGGGGGTTGGGGACTTAGTCTGAGTCATGCCTTACTGACATGGTTGAATCAAAGCTCTAATCTTAACAAGTAATTTAATCAAGACATGTCAGCTGAATCTAATGCATTCAAAGGGCATCACAACCAGAGGAATAGATAAGTTTACAAACATAATCTCTCTTTTTGGGGTTTCATAAATAATCTCAAACTGCCACAATATTAATAAAGCATACAATTCATTCAAAATGTTCAATCAATGGTATTTGGTATAATCACATAGTTGTGCAGTCATCACTTCATTCATTATTAGAGCATTTTCATTATTTCGATAATAATAATAAACAAAAAAACAAACAAAAAAACTATCATCTCTCATGCTCTTTCTGCTGTACATAGCTGCTATGCTGCATGGTAAATGGAGTGTGTACATGGCAAAGTTAATATCTTTTATGTAATCATAGTTATAAAATATGTTTATCATGTCCAACATTTCTTCTAATGTGTTAGATTTTCTGGGTCTATTAAGCTCACCTGCTCTCTTCACAGGCTTTTATCCTGTCTTAATATGTATTTTCTCCAATGATGTGGGTGTGTTAATGTGAAATATGTTCAAACAACATGAATCCTACAAGAACAGCTGAAAAACTGGAAAACACTTTACCTCCTCCCTCTTGGATTTGTGGTCAAATTGACACTTAACTAGAGCATACATATGAATTCATTATAGTTGATGACTGATTTGGATCATGGATTTGAAGAAAAGTCTTTTGAACAAGTCCTTTTGAGTATCCTAATGCCAAATGTATAAATATATGAATTTGTGTTTTTCAAAAATATACATAAAGATAACGAGTTAAAATTGTGAGTTTTATTTTGTTCCCAATTTAAAAAACACAATAACAGCATATATTTCAGGAAAGTGTAAGGGAAGTTAAGGTGTTCTACATTCTTTGAATTGTCTGAAGGATGGTAAAGGTATTGATTAACTTTATTAATTGACAAATAAAGAACGTTGTAATTTCTACCTATAAAAGAACAAAAAAATTCAAAACCAGTATATTGGCAAAATGGAATCATAAAAAATGTATCCACTATGGACTATAGATAGCAGTTATATTATGATGTTCTTTTATCACTTGTAACAAATACATCACAACACAGTGTTGGTGGTGGAGTGATGTATGGGAATCCTATATGTATGCATGATTCTTTTGTTAACATACAACTTCTCAAATAAAACAATTACTCATATCAGTCATGGAGGTATAAACCCTTATAAAATAAAGTAAAATTTTTGAAACTGAAAAAAAATCCAAAAATCCTGAATCAAATCTCTGGATTTATCTAGTGCATTTCTCAAGGTTCTGGATACAAGTCATTTCAGATCTACAGAATTAAATTGTAGCTCTATGTCCTAGCAATAAATGAGTGAAAAAAAAGTTAAGATTGTAAAACAATATTATTTAAAATAGCATAAAAATGTTTAATTGCCTAGGAATAGATCTAAGGAAATATGTTTGAGATATTTAAACAAAAGCTACAAAATATTGCTGAGATAAATTAGAGGATACCTAAATACAAAGAGAATTATACCATTTTTATAGATTAGAAGGTTCAATATTGTTTAAATGTGAATTCACCTTCAAACTGATCTGTAAATTTAACATAATACCAATCAAAATCACAGCAGGCTTTTATTTATTTATTTTTCTCTATACCTTTTAGAGTGTTTGTAGAAATGGACAGGAAAATGGATGTGGCTCAAGCGATTGCGTTCCCATCTATCATATAGGAGGTCCAATTCCTGGGGCCTCCTGGTGAAAGGCAAGCTGACCCACGTGGAAAGCTGGCGCAGCAAGATGATGCAACAAAAAGAGACACAGAGGAGACACAATAAGAGACGCAGCAGACCAGGGAGCCAAGGTGGCGCAAGAGATTGAGCAGCCTCTCTCCCACTCCGGAAGGTCCCAGGATGGGTTCCCGGTGCTGCCTAAAGAGAAGACAAGAAGACACAGAAGAATACACAGTGAATAGACAGAGAGAGCAGACAGTGAACGCAAAACAATGAGGGCAAGGCAGGGCGGGGGGTAGGGAATAAATAAATAAATCTTTAAAAAAACACAACAATGTCTGATGTGGTTCTAAGTGTAAGTAGAGGAAATATTTGTGACAATTATATTATGAACGAGGAAGGGTAAAAAGATGTAAAGGAAAGGAAAGTTTTTTATACTTCACTCAAACTGGTATAATGACAATATCACTAAAGTGTGGTAGATTTGCATAAGGTAATGCTGGGAGCAACCACTAAATAAATATGCAATGAGTTACACTGAAACCACTATAGATTTGTAATTCTAAAAATATGTTAAAGTAACACACAAAAAGGGGGAAAAACAAAACACCAGAACTTAAAACCAAAGACAGAAAGCAGAAAATAAAAATTAAGTGGCAGACATATCAATAATTATTTTAAATATAAACGGCCTAGATGCACCAATTAAGAGACAGCGATTGGCAGATTGGATTAAAAAGCATGACCCATCTATATGCTGTCTACAAGAAAATCACTTCAAAGATAATGATATAGCCAAGTTGAAAGTAAATGGATGGTAAAAATCCAAATAATTAATCAAAGGAAAGCAAGAGTGACTATATCATCAGATAAAGCAGACTTCGGAGTAAAGAAAATTATGAGACAGAGAGGGTCATTATAGAATGATGAAAGGGCCAATCCACCAAGAATACAACATATCAGTCTTAAAGGTGTGTGAGAGCTGCAAAATATATGAGGCAAAAACTGATAGGCCTGAAAGGAGAAGTAGGGAAATCTAAAATTATTGTTGGAGACTTCAATACCTCTCCTCAAGAAATGATAGCTCAACTAGACATACAATTGGCAAGAATAGAGGTGAACTCAAAACACCATCAACTCACAGAATGATCTCAATCTAAGTGCCCATCTGGGGAAAAAAAAAAAACACAAGGAAAAAAGCAACTTAAGCTTGCAGCAAGCAGAAGAAGGAAATAATAAAGATAAGAGCAGCCCTATCTCTGAAGTTGCCCGAGGGGCTTCATGCGTGGGATTGTGAACCTCAGAAGGTCTGGTGAGTGAGGCAGCCTTCTGCCCCTCTAGGTAAAACATTTGATTAGACAGGAGATATGTAGTATAAATACAAAGTATTTGATGACAAACTGAAAGAGTTGAATGAGCATCTTCGAAGACACAGTACAGGCATAAACATGAAGCAACAGCTAATGAACTCTTCCTAAGAATAGCGAAACTTCAAAGACATATTAAAACTATTATTATCTCAAAGGAATTGTTTGGAACCAAACATGCTATCCAGTAATATAGTCTAGCCTGTAAGGTTGCAAATTCAGAGACTATGACTTTGGATAAAAGATTCAAGCGTCAATGAATAGTCTAGATGAAAAAATGACTTCCATGAACTATGAACCTTCTAAACCTCCAGAGAAAGCAAGTGAAAAGATTAATTTGTCACTGGATTATGTTAAGTCTGTTTCTGAAAGTAACAATGATAACCTTATGTTGATTTCTGTGGCAAGTCTTAATTTGAAAACTTCAGTTGCATCAAATCCAACAGATATTGGAAAAATTGCATTGAGAAATTCCAGTGATTTACCTGATGCTGACCTAGAAGTTATGACTATAGAGAAGAAACTTGATTTGATGATTGATCTAACAGAAGTCCTATCCAACTGCAAAAGAAAGCTCAGTACCCCGCCTGGAGTCACCTACAAAGGCTGTTTTAAAGTCAAAAGAGACAACCCTAGTGGCACAAAATGCAGTCCAGATTCTTAAGTCCTCTGGGCACCTGCCACCTCTCCCAGAACCACTATCACTACTACTTGAACTAGTAGACAAAATCCAAGATACGCTTCCTCCCCAAATGCCTGAGCTCAAAGTGAAACCAGTACTGAGACCCAGGGGCATTGCCTTGACTTGGAATATCACCAACATCAATCCCAAGTGTGCTCCTGTGAAAAGCTACCACCTCTCCCTGTGCCAGGAGAACCCAAATAATAAGCTGATTTGGGAGAAAATTGGAGGCATTCAAAATTAAAGCTTTATCTCTTCCAAGAGCCTGTACTTTATCTGTTTTTATCTTCCAACAAATACTACCTTACTATCCAATCAAAAAGACATTTTGGGGCGATATGGGCCACTTTGTGACATAAAATCTATCCCTAGATTTTCTGAAAATCTTACCAAAAAGAAAAGTCTTCAATAATTATACATTGTAATATGTTTTGTTTTTTCATATTTGAGTTGTTTGTTTATAATGTTACTCTGACACTATTTGCCATTTTAAAGGGCCAGTTCATATTGTGAACACTTTGTATAGGGCCTGTCCTCTTCCATATCTTATAAGTTGCCTATGCGATAGTTTCATGAATTTCTGATTCACAGTCAATAAGTACTTGCAATGGATATGTTCTCAGACACACATTGTCATGAACCCATGCTGTTAACTATGTTGTGAACAGTATCTTTGGTGACTATGGAACAGCTGCTTATATCAAAAGTCCTAGGATATGAGCAGCCACCATTTCCTCTTTTGACCATCAGCTTGGGTGACCTGCATATAGTCAATAGATACAGGAGAAATCAGCTCATCACTGAGACCAGACCATCCCTGGGGTGCATCTCCACCAAAGTGTTATGAAAATAAATGCTTTCCCATTCTGTGTTCCATAAATAGGTAAATAAATAAAAAGCAGAAACTGATGAAATTAGAACAGAAAAAACAAAATAATAGAGAATATCCATGAAACAAACAGCTGGTTCTTTGAAATATCAACAAAATCGAGGAACCTCTATGAAGACTGATAAGGAAAAAAGAGAGAGAAGATACAAATTGCCAATATCAGGAATGAAAAACTGACTACTGACTGCAGAAATAAAAAAAAATAATAGTAAGGGAATATTATAAACAACTGTAGACAGATAAATTTGACAACTTATGAAATTGTCCAATTCCTCAAAAAACACAAACTACTAGAACTCACCCAACATAAAATATATAATTTAAATAGCCCTCTATTAAGGAAACTGACTGTATAATATAAAAGCTCCTCAAAAAGGGTCCTCGAGGCTCAGAAGTTTTCACTGGAGAATTATACTAAGGTTTTGCTTGTTTGTTTGATTAAAAAAAAAATTATTTGTGAAGTTGTGAGTTAAAACAATCATGCATAATATGCAGGATTCCCATTCATTGCCCCACCACCAACACCTTACAATGTTGTGACATATTTGTTACAAATGATGAAAGAACATCATCATAACATTACTGCTATCTGTAGTCCATAACTTTTCTTTGGTGTGTTTTTTCCACAAACCATTCTATTTTTAACATCATGAATTGGCATATTTTTTGTTATAGTTCATAAAAGAACATTCTCATATTTGTACTGTTAACCACAGTCCATCATTCACCTTGAAATTCACTGTTATGTGGTCCCCTGCCTTGCTCAACCCATCCAAAGAGTACGCTCAGTGGCCCCAGTTTTATCACAGAGTTGTGCTGTCATCAGCTCAGTCCATCTCAGAACATTTTCATTACTCCAAAAGGAAAAATTCCATACTCCCTTATACCCCCTCTTTATTGACCCTTAGCATTGATATAGTACCTTCCTTGCCATTGCTATAAAAAATATTACAATATTACTGTTAACTATAGTGTATAGTTAACAGTACATTTTCCCCATGTATCTCCATATTTTTAACACCTTGTAATAGAGGAACGTCCTTGTATTTGTACTATTAAGAACAATCATCATCCACCACTGAAATCACTATATTATATAGTCCCTAGATTATCCTCTAGCTTTCTTTCAATTGACATTAACCACCCTAGACTATCGTTTTCAGCCACAATCACTTTCATAATTCAGCAGTGTTGATTATACTCACTATAATGTGTTACCATCAACTATAACCATTTCCCCACATTTACAATTCCCCTTATTAAACATTCTACATACATTCAGCATCAGCTCCCCCTTCTCAACCCACATTCTATCTCCTAGTAACCTATACTCTAGGGTTTAACCATGAAATTACTCATTGTATTTAGTTCATATTAGTGAGACCATACAATATTCATCCTTTTGTATCTGGCTTATTTCACTCAACATAATGTCCTCCAGGTTCATCCATGTTGTCATAGGCATCCCAATTTTATTTCTTCTTACAGCTGAATAACAATTCATTGTATGTATATAGCATATTTTGTTTATCTGTTCATCGGTAGATGGACACCTGGATTGTTTCCATCTTTTAGCAATTGTGAATGATGCCTCTATGAACATCTGTGCACAAATGCCTGTTCATGTCCTTGCTTTCAGGTCTTCTGAATATATTCCTAGGAGTGGGATTGCCAGGTTCTATAGCAGTTCTATATTTACCTTCCTGAAGAACTGCCAAGTTGTCTTCCACAGAGGCTGCACCATTTTACATTCCCACCAACAGAAAAGGAGTGTTCTTATTTCTCCATATCTTCTCCTGTACTTGTAGTTTTCTGTTTGTTAAAATAATGACCATTCTGTAAGACATGAAATATCTCATTGTAGTTTTGATCTGCATTTCCCCAATAGCTAGTGATATGGAGCATTTTTTTCATGGGCTTTCTGGCCATTTGTATTTCTTCTTTGGAAAAATTTCTGTTCTAGTCTTTTGCCCATTTTTAAATTGGGTTGTTTGACTTTTTATTGTTGAGTTCTATGACTTCTTTATAAAACATGGGGCTCAAATGCTTAACAGATATGTAGTTCCCAAAGATTTTCTCTCAATGAGTAGACTTCCTTTTCACCTTCTTACAAAGTCATTTGAAGAACAAAAGTGTTTAATTTTGAGGCAATCCCATTTATCATTTTTTTTTGTTTGTTGCTCATGCTTTGGATGTAAGGAAGCCATCAACTACCACAAGATCTTGAAAATGTTTCCCTACATTTTATTCCATAAATTTTATGGTTCCAGCTTTTATATTTAGGTCCTTGATCCATTTTGCATCTTTTTTTTTTTTTTAATTGTGGGTAAAATCAAAATTTCGCAATACGTACAAACATTTGCAAAATGATATATAAATATATATGCATATATGTGCATTTGCTTACAAAAATGTTATTTATATATATATATATATTTTAAGAGGTGCTTAGATTACCCAAAATATTACACGGAACCCACTGGGATTCCCATGTTGCCCACCTCCCACACCTCCCACCACATCCCACACAAACATCTCCCACAAGTGTGGCCCACCACCCTCAATGGACTTACACATCCTGAGGCCTTGACACCAACCATAGACCAAAGTTTACAACGTAGACCACGCTCTCTCCCACACAGTTCTGAGTGGTGTGTGCTGATTTAAAATGGCCTACATCCGTTGCCACAACGGTACTCAGGACAACCTCCAAATCCCAAAGAAGCCCCTGTATTTCAACTACTCATCCCTTCCCTGCCCCAAAAGTGTCAAGTGGCCACTGGCACCACCTCATTGTTATAATTTCTTCCATTGCTAGAATCACCATATGTGAACAACAGAATACCATCAAGTCCACTCTAGTCCATAGTTCTTCCCCTAATCCTGAGGGAACTGGGATGGTGATGTCCACTCCACCTCCAATTGAGAGAGGGCTTATATCCATGGATATGATGGGTGGGATGATCCTGCCTGCAGATGCAGGCCCTCTCCATTCCCTGGGATGGCCATTGCCCATCATTGTCTCCTCGCCAGGTGACTTGGATGAGTCCATTGAGCTGTAGGGTGGGAGTAGCAGCACCACCGAGATTCCACGCACAGCTGGTACATAGGTAGGCCAGAGGCTCCAGTCTCTGGAAGTATACCTAAAAACTTCAGCATCACATATAGGTTTGAATAGAAGGGACTGATGAACCATGTGCAGGGAGGACTTATTTGAGTCCAATTCTGTCACTCTCAGGAGCACAGATTCCAAAATAGAGCCCACTGATAAGGCATCAGTCTCTGGGTCTATCCCCACTTATATAGGACCTGGGTGTCTCCAGAGCTCTCAGGAGCCCCTCTGTGTGGGGTGATAGGCACTTAGATGTTCTATGAGCTCCTACTGAGGTGTGCGTAAGAGTTACCTCTGGGATGACCTCCCGACTCTCTTTGAAGTCTCTTAGCCACTTGAACTCATTTGTCTTTACCTTTTCCACCTTTTATTCAAGGTCTTTTTCCAGTAGTGTTGCCAGTTGGCACTTGGTATTAATCCCTCGTTGCCAGGGAGGCTCATCCCGGGAGTCATGTCCCAGTTGGGGGGAAGGTAATGCAATCATATGCTGAGTTTTGCTTAGAGAGAGGCCACATTTGAGCAACAAGGAGGCTCTCAGGTGGCAACCCTTAGGCACCCCACAACTGCAGGCTAAGTCTCAGTTACAAGAGCAAAGACTCACAAGGGTAGTCATCAATAAAAAAAAAAAAAAAAAACATCAGTGGGTCATCCTATTTTGACAGGCACTGTCCCTACACTCAGAGGACTATTGCTGCTCCCTTGGAGACTGTGGCAGAGCTCTCCAGGCTAGGAATTCATATTCCCTCATTTATTGTGTGATTGTCCACCCATCGTGACCATGCCCCATCTTTTGATCTTTTGAACGATTTTGTATATCTTTCATGTATATTTAGAAGAGCTAATTTTTCATTACTGTAAGGTAATGAAAAACCTTCCCCATGACCACCAAACACCCCATTAGATCTTGACTGTTCCCTTCCCTCCAGCCCCCCAGGGCCCATGATACCACCCTCTCCCTACCCATGGAATGTCAAGATTCACAGTTACATGCCCCGGGGATTTGAACCTGCCTTTCCTTATCCACCCACCCCCAGTGCTGCACCACCAAACCCAGGAACACCACCACTCATCTGCCCCATCCCCCAACATGCAACCACACACTATCCCATTACCATAGATTATGTCCATATGGGTGATGGCTCAAAGCCTGCTCTTCTCTTACTCTCCTTTGTTAATCTATCTTTCAGACAATGGTTCTCAGAGACTGCTCACTTTCCTCAGGTCAGATCAGTGAGGTCATATACTGTTCATCCTTCAGTGCTTGGCTTGCTTCACTCAACATAAGGTCTTCAAGATTCATCCACGTTATTCCATGTGCTAGCACTTTGTTCCTTCTTACCGCTGAGTAATATTCCATTGTATGTA
>JAKSZT010053947.1:4908338-4968913 GCA_026826555.1 Tolypeutes matacus | reverse complement strand
GTTGATGGGCACCGGGGCTGATTCCAACTTTTGGCAATGGTGAACAATGCCGCTATGAACATTGGTGTGCATATATCTGTTTGCGTCTTTGTTTTCAGGTCGTCTGGGTATATACCCAGCAGTGGAATTGCTGGATCATATGGAAGATCTATTGTTAGTTTTCTGAGGAACCGCCAAACTGTCCTCCACAGTGGCTGGACCATACCGCAGTCCCACCAGCAGAGGATGAGGGTTCCTATTCCTCCACATCCTCTCCAACATTTAGTGTCTCCTGTTTTTTTAATAGCTGCCATTCTGATGGGTGTCAGATGGTATCTCATTGTAGGTTTGATTTGCATTTCCCTGATAGCAAGCGATGTTGAGCATTTTTTCACGTGCTTTTTAGCCATTTGTATTTCTTCCTTGGAGAAGTGTCTTTTCAGATCACTTGCCCATTTTTAAATGGGTTGTTTGTCCTTTTATTTTCAAGGTGTAGGATTTCTTTATATAGAAAAGATATTAGGATCCTAATAGATAAATGGTTGCCGAATATTTTTTCCCATTGGATAGGCTGCCTTTTTATTTTCTTAATAACATCCTTGGAGGTGCAGAAGTTTTTAATTTTGATGAGATCCAATTTATCTATTTTTTTCTCTTGCTGCTCGTGCTTTGGCTGTGAAGTTCATGAAACCATTTCCTATTACAAGGTCCTGTAGATGCTTCCCTACATTATCTTCCAAGGTTTTTATGGTTTTGGCTCTTATATTTAGATCTTTGATCCATCTTGAGTTGATTTTTGTATAAGGTGTGAGATGGTATTCTTCTCTCATTCTTTTGGATATGGATATCCAGTTCTCCAAGCCCACTTGTTAAAGAGGCCATTCTCTCCCACCTGAGTGGGTTTCGTGGCCTTGTCAAATATCAGATGACTGTAATGCGAGGATCTATATCAGAACTCTCAATTCGGTTGCATTGGTCAGTAGGTCTATCCTTGTGCCAATACCGTGCAGTTTTGATCGCTGTAGCTTTGTAGTATGTTTTAAAGTCAGGTAGTGTGATACCTCCAACTTCATTTTTCTTTTTCAATATGTCTTTGGCAATTCAGGGCCTCTTGACTCTCCAAATATATTTTGTGGTTAGTTTTTCCAGTTCCTTAAATAATATAGGTTGACTTTTATTGGGATTGCATTAAATCTGTAGATTAGTTTGGGTAGGATAGACATCTTGATGATGTTTAGTCTTCCCATCCATGAACAGGGAATATTTTTTCATTTATTTAAGTCTTCTTTGATTTCCTTTAACAGTGTTGTGTAGTTTTTGGTATATAAGTCCTTTACATCTTTAGTTAAATTTATTCCTAGGTATTTGATTCTTTTAGTTACTATTGTAAATGATATTTTTTTCCTGATTTCCTCCTCAGTTTGCTCATTATTGGTGTACAGAAATGCTACTGATTTTTGAGCGTTGATCTTATAGACTGCAACATTACTGAATTCCTTTATAAGTTCTAGAAGCCTTGTTGTAGATTTCTCAGGGCTTTCTATGTATAGGATCATGTCATCTGCAAATAATGAAATTTTTACTTCTTCTTTTCCAATCTGGATGCCTTTTATGTCCTTTTTTTGTCTCAGTGCTCGCGCAAGTACTTCTAAGACAATGGTAAATAGGAGTGGTGACAGTGGGCATCCTTGTCTTGTTCCCGATCTCAGAGGGAAGGCTTTTAGGATTTCACCGTTGAAAATGATGTTAGCTTTGGGTTTTTTATATATACCCTTTATCATTTTCAGAAAGTTTCCATCTATTCCTATCTTTTGTAGTGTTTTTATGAGGAAAGAGTGCTATATTTTGTCGAATGCTTTTTCTGCATCTATAGAGATGATCATGTGATTTTTTTCTTTCAATCGGTTTATGTGGTGTATTACATTGATTGATTTTCTTATATTGAACCATCCTTGCATACCCGGGATGAAACCAACTTGGTCATGGTGTATAATCCTTTTGATATGTTGTTGAATGCGATTAGCGAGTATTTTGTTAAGGATTTTAGCATCTAGGTTCATTAGAGAAATTGGTCTGTAATTTTCCTTTCTTGTGGTATCTTTGTTTGGTTTTGGTATTAGGGTAATGTTGGCATCATAGAATGAGTTAGGTAATATTCCTTCTACTTCTATTTTTTGGAAGAGTTTAAGTAGAATTGGTGTTAGCTCTTTCCAGAATGTTTGGTAGAATTCAGTAGTGAAGCCATCTGGTCCTGAACTCTTCTTAGTTGGGAGGTTTTTAATGACTGAATCTATCTCTTTACTTGTAATTGGACTGTTGAGTTCATCTATTTCTTCTTTCATCAATGTCAGCTGTTTGTGGGTTTCTAGAAACTTGTCCATTTCCTCTAAATTGTCATTCTTGTTGGCATATAATTTTTCAAAGTATCCTCTTATGATACTCTTTATTTCTGTGGGGTCAGTAGTGATATCACCTTGCTCATTCCTTATTTTATGTATTTGCATCTGTTCTCTCTTTTTCTTTGTTAGTCTGGCTAAGGGTTTGTCAATTTTGTTGATATTCTTGAAGATCCAGCTTTTGGTTTTGTTTATTGTTTCCAGTGCTTTCTTATTCTCTAATTCATTTAGTTCTGCTCTAATCTTTGTTATTTCCTGCTTTCTACTTCCTTTAGGTTTAGTTTGTTGTTGTTTTTCCAATTCCTCCAAGTGTGCAATTAGGTCTTCAATTTAGCTCTTTCTTCTTTTTTTGTATATGAATTTATGGCTATGAACTTCCCTCTCAGGACTGCTTTCACTGCATCCCATAGGTTTTGATATGTTGTGTTGTCATTTTCATTAGTTTCAAGGTAGTTACTGATTTCTTTTGAAATTTCCTCTTTGACCCACTGTTTGTCTAAGAGTGTGTTGTTAACTTCCGTATCCTTGTGCCTAACCTGTTTCTCTGGCCCTTAGTGATTTCCAACTTCATTCCGTTGTGGTCAGAGAAATTACTTTGTATAATCTCAATCTTTCTGAATTCATTGAGTGTTGTTCTGTGGCCTAGCATGTGGTCTATTTTGGAGTATGTTCCATGTGCACTCGAGAAGAATGTAAATCCCTCTGTATTTGGGTGTAGTGTTCTGTATATGTCTATTAAGTCCAGGTCTTCTAATGTATTGTTGAGTGTCTTAGTTTCTTTATTGCTTCTCTCTCCAGATGTTATGTCTAATGATGATAGTGATATGTTGAAGTCCCCTGCTAAAATTTTAGAGGCATGTATTTCTCCTCTTAGTTTTTCCAGAGTTTGGCACACATATTTTGAGGCACTTCGATTAGGTGCGTAAATGTTGATGATTGTTCTCTCTTCTTGAGAGATTACTCCTTTTACTAATATGTAGTGTCCATCTTTGTCTCTTACAAGAGTTTTGCATTTAAAGTCTATTTTGTGTGATATTAGAATAGCTACTCCTGCCCTTTTTTGGCTTTTGTTAGCTTGTAAAATGGTTTTCCAGCCATTCACTTTCAGCCTCCTTGAATCCCTGGGTCGAAGGTGGGTTTCTTGTAGACAGCATATAGATGGATCATATTTTCTTATCCATTCTGCCAATCTGTGTCTTTTGATTGGTGAATTTAATCCATTAACATTCAGTGTTATTACTCGTAACAAATTTCTTACATCAGCCATTTTTTTTTTGGGTTAATGTATGTCATATGTTGTTTTGTTTCTCTTTTTGACTTTTCAGTTGTTTTTAAACTCTCCTCCAACTTTCTCTCCCTTGTTTTTTCCTTTCAACTTGTAGAGATTCCTGTAGTATTTCTTGAAGTGCTGGTTTCTTCTTGACATACTTTCTTAATTTCTGTTTATCTGTGAATATTTTGAAGTCTCCATCATTTTTGAAAGACAATTTTGCTGGATAGAGAATTCGTGGCTGGAAGTTTTTTTCTTTTAGTGTTTTGACTATGTCATACCACTGTCTTCTTGCCTCCATGGTTTCAGCTGAGAAATCAGCACTTAATCTTATTGTGCTTCCCTTGTATGTGATGGTTCTCTTTTCTCTTGCTGCCTTGAGTATTTTCTCTTTGTCTTGAGCATTGGACATTTTGACAAGTATATGTCTTGGAGTTGGCCTGTTGGGATTTATACTATTTGTGGTGCGCTGTGCTTCCGGGATCTGCACATCCATCTCTCTCAATAGAGTTGGGAAGTTTTCAGCCATTATTTCCTTCAACACTCCTTTTGTTCCCTTTCCCTTCTCTTCTCCTTCTGGGATGCCCATAATGCATATGTTTGTGCATTTTTTATTATCGGTTAATTCCCTGAGTCCATGCTGGATTTTTTCTATCTTTTTGTCTATCTGTTCTACAATCTCTTTGATTTCTGCTGTATTGTCTTCCATATCACTAATTCTTTCTTCTGCCTGTTCAAATCTGCTGCCATGTGAGTCCAGCGTCTGTTTCATTTCTTGGCTTGTGCCTTTGTTCACCATCATATCCATTACCTTTTTACACATGTTAGCTATTTCTTCAGTGTGTTCTCCCAGTGTCTTCTTTATATCCCTAATCTCTTCCTTCAGTTCTTTAAGTTAGTCCATGATATTTGTTTGGATAGCTTTGATTAATTGTTTGATGTTCTGCATTGCTTCCTGGTTTTTATTTTGTGCATTGGACTGGTCCATGTTTTCCAGTTTCTCAGAGTCATTTGTATTTTTTTGTTGCCCTCTGGTCATCATATTATCTTGATGGGTTTGTTCAGTTGAGTAGCTTTTCTCTATGCTCTAGAATTTTATTTAGCTATTGGTTCTGCATGTGAGTTAAGTTTTCTCTTTGGCAGTTTTTCTTCTTATTTTATTTCCTTGCTTCTTTCTATGTTCCCTTGATGGCAAAAGGTTAGGGCCAGAGGAATCAAAAGAAGTAAGAAAGGCAGAAGGATAATAGTAATATTGATAAAAGTTAGAAGAGGGGTAAAATGAGAATTAATGAGATGAATATTTAACTTTTGTAGGTAGTGTAGAGTACTAGGAAAAAATATGGAGTTCCTACAATGGACTGGGAAAACAAATGGAGGAATATATATATAGTGATTTAGAAGGCTAGAATTATGAGGAGGGAGAGAAATAGTAAAGAAAGATCTGAAAGGAATAAGTTAATACTAATAAAAAAAAATAAGAAAACAAAATAGATGGACTAGAAATTGACACCCTTAAGTTGTGGGCCTATGAAAAAATGTTGTCTCTAAGAGCCACAACAGAAAAGAGAAGGCAGAAAGATGCAGGAAGGATAAGCGATAGTTTGTAATACAGAATCAATATATACAGCAAATGGGAAATTACTGAAAAAGAAGCCCAGTAAAGAAGCGACAAGCTGGTAGCACCTAATTAAAAAAAAAAAAAAAAAATAGAAGAAAAAAGAAAGGGGGGAAGAAAGAGGAAAGAATAGCAAGAGACCAGAAAGAAACAGAGAGAAACCAAAGATCCACACAGGCAAGCAATCAAACAGAGCTAAGGGGAGTCGATGATTCCCCTAGGGTCCATGTGGATCCTTCCTGCCTACTTGTGTTTATCAATCAATTTCCCCACAGGGTTCTATATGCAGGTCCGGAAGCAGCTTTTAGTTTTTAAACTAAATTAAAAAGAATTTATTTTTCATTTATTGAAGTGACCTTCTCACTTTTTTTTTTTAATTTTTATTTTTTTAGCGAAATTCAGGGCCCAAAATAATTCCTCCTCTAGACCAACCTCCTTACGGAAGGGTCCCTCACTGGGCCCGTGGAAATTAATCAAGCACGTCTCACTTTCTGGACTCCCCAGGTTAGCTGAAGCTCTGATGTTAGTCAGTGAGGAGTGCTAAAGATGGCCGATTCCGCCCCTTCTGGAGTCGAGCTCGAGCATCACGGGGCTGCTAAGTAAATCAGTTTGATTGCTGATTCGCATCTGCTTGCAGCCTGATGCTGCTTCAGGTAGGCTTATCTGCTCCCCAAAGCTATGGGGTGGTGCAGGCAGGCAGATCGATGTCTAAAAATAAAAAATACCCTTCCCTGTCCTCCAACAGAACCCTCTCTCTTTTGGGAAGTGTCCCTTCTTCCTGGCTCCGCAGCGGCCCTTGTCTTATCCCTGGGTCGCTAGGGAAATCAGCTCTGTTCCCCGACCAGAATCCCCCCTCCGGTTCACCGTGTGCTAATTAGCTAGGTTGTTCTGTTCACACAAGGTCCAAGGGGCGCCAGGCAGCCAAATCCCCAGAAAATAAAACTTTTTCGCCCTGCGCGCGGCTCCAAATGGCTGTTTTATTTTATTTTATTTTTCCTCCCTAACCGCAGGGCTCAGCCGTCTGTGCCAACCACCACCGGCAGCCTTAAAACTCACGAATCTCTACCATTCCGTCCACGCCGTTGATCCGCGCAGATAGATGTCCCAAGCTTCTCACTCCATGCGTGCACAGCACAGACCCCCGGGCAGGACCCCGTCCACAATCTGTCTTGCTCTGGGAGCTTCTTGCATCTGTTTTTTAAAAATATATTTTTATTAGAAAAGTTGTGGACTTAGAAAACAATCATGCACATGTGTAGAATTCCCATACTACATTTTTGTGGAACATTTGTTACAGATTTTGAGATAATATCATCAGACTATCAACACTAACTATGGTCTATAACTACATTTGGTATATTTTTTCCCATATCCCTCCTTATTATTAAAACAGTATATCTTTAGCATTGATGCAAGAATATTACATCCTTGAGCCATTTTGAATTAATTTTTGTATAAGGTGGGAGACAGGGGTCCTCTTTCTTTCATTTAGCTATGGATATCTCGTTCTCCCAGCATCATTAGATTTTAAAGTTCTCTGCCTGTTATTGATTTCCAGCTTCATTCCATTATGATCAGAGGAAGTGCATTGTATAATTTCAATCTTTTAAAAATTTATTGAGACTCATCTTGTGACCCGACATATGGTCTATCCTGGAGAAGGATCCATGAGCATTTGAGAAGAATGTGTATCCTTTTGTTTAGGGGTATAATGCTCAATAAATGTTAGGTCTAGTTAATTTATCATATTATTCAAGCCCTCTGTCTCCTTATTTATCCTCTGTCCAGATGTTCTATCAAATGCTGAGAGAAGCGTATTGAAGTCTCAAACTATTATGGTAAAGATGTTTATTTTGCCCTTCCAGTTTTGCCAGTGTATGTGTCTCATGTATTTTGGGGCACCTAAGTCAGGTGCATAAATATTTATAATTGTTATTTTTCTTGGTGAATTTCCCCTTTTATTAATATGTAATGACCTTCTTCATCTCTTATAACAGTTTTGCATTTAAAATCTATTTTTTCTGTTATTAGTAGGGCTATTCCAGATGGTTTTTTTGTTATTAATTGCACAGAATATCTTTTTCCAAACTTTCACTTTCAGCCTGATTGTGTCCTTGTGTCTAGGGTGAGTCTCTTGTAGACAGTATATAGATGGCTCATATTTTTTAAATCCATTTTGGCTGATGTCTAGACATCAGATTATGTTGGTGAATTACTTTGATGGTTGATTTCTCTCTCTTGCCTAGTGGTTTTATTTAATGGCTCTTCTTTGATTTTGCTTTCCACTTATTCTAAATCTTTATGATTGCCCATCTTAACTTATTAAACAAGGCCAAGGACCCACAATGGTGTGCAGACCAGATCAAGGGGACCTGGAACATGGGAGACCACAAAAATCATCTTTACTTCTTGCAGGTTCATGGCTGGCCAGCAGATGGTGATCTTGGATGAACCTTTTTACAAAGGTGTCTCTTTCAACCCCCACTTGCTGGTGATTGTAGTCTGGCCAGAGCCAAGATTCAAAACAGGCTCCACTGGTCAAACTTACCAAAGAAAAACCACTCTTTGCCCTCTGCCACACTGTCCCTCCTGTCAGGGAGGAAGTCATCTGTTCCCCTCTCAGTTGGCTGCAGTGAGTCACAGGTCTTACCCTGGCTGTTCACCTTGATGTGGGGGGATGGGTGCCATTAACAGCCACCAGGGCTGGTAACTCACGGACTTCACTTCTGCTTCTTCATCTCTCTGTCCGTCTCCCTCCTGGATTGTATGCAGCACTCTCCTAGTCTGCAGACCCCAAAAAGATCACCCTCAGTCAGCTTTTTGTCCTTCTTCCATTGTATTTGTAAGAGAGTTGAGCCATGCTGCCTTACTCCAATGCCATCTTCCCAGAAGTCTCTCTATACTAAACTTTTAATGAAGAATTAACACTAATTCTATGAAATGTCTTCCAGAATATAAGAGAGGTAGGAATACTTCCAAACTCATTTAATGAAAATTTGCATTGTCCTGATACCAAAACCAAACGAACACATTATAAAAAACACAACAGCAGAGCAATACTCCTTAAAAATATAGTTGCATAAATCTTCGGCAAAATATTGGCAAATAGAATTCATCAATATAAAAGAAAATTTACACTTCATGATCATGATCATGAAAGCCTGGTTCAATATTCAAGAATTAATCAGTTCAATTCGCCATTTTAATAAGTTATAGAAGAATAATCACATGATAATATCAATGGATGCAGGAGAATTCTCAGAAAAAAAATATGAACAGATGGGAACTTCCTCAACTTCATAAAGAGCATCTACACAAACCCTACAGGAAACATTACACTTAATTGTGAAAAGTTGATTGCTTCCTTTCTAAGATTTGGAACAAGACAAAGATATCTGCTCCTCTCTCACCCTCTTGTTCAATGCCAGTTCAATAAAGCAAGCAAAAGAATAAAGACATAAAAATTTGAAGGAAGAAACAAAACTGTTCTATATGAACACAATATAACTGTATGTATAGAAATATCCTAAGGAATCTGTAAAACATTTCTAGGACTAATAAGTGAGTTTGGCAAGATCACAGTATACATGAAAAAATAAACAGAAATCAATTCTATTTCTGTATACTAGCAATGAACAGGAGGACACTGAAAGTAAAAATACAATACCATTTACAATCACCCAAAAACACTTTGAAATATTTAGGTGTAAATCTAATAGAATAAGCACAGGACTTCTGTGCTGAGAACTTCAAAACATTCATGAAAAAAATCAAAGCAAATATAAGCATGGATTGGAAGATCCAACATAGTAAAGATTTCAGTTCTCCCCAAATTGATATACAGGTTTATTGCACTTTTTAATCAAAATCCCATCAAGATTTTAAAAATATATATAAACAAGACCAATCTAAGGTGCATATGAAAAACCAAAGAAACTAAAACTGAAATAAGTAAATTTGGAAAAAGAATAAAGTGGGAGGAATCATTCTATTTCATTTTAAGACTTATACAGCTGTAGTAATAAGACTGTGTGAACTTCTGGGAAGATGGCAGATTAGAAGAATACAAGATTCTCCTCTTGAAAAACACCTTGAAGACAGCAGAAATG
The DNA here is from genome assembly GCA_026826555.1 of Tolypeutes matacus. Classification (NCBI taxonomy): domain Eukaryota; kingdom Metazoa; phylum Chordata; class Mammalia; order Cingulata; family Chlamyphoridae; genus Tolypeutes; species Tolypeutes matacus. The sequence continues at coordinate 4,959,544 of JAKSZT010053947.1, read as the reverse complement.
GCCTGGAAAAAATGTTCTAGGGTTTAGGACACCAGAGGAAGGCTAGACACCACCCACAAGAGAGAGGGGCACAGGAAAAAGATCTTAATGGGAAGACCATGAGTAGAAGCTGCAGCTGCAACCATTGTGCCCTTCCCCAACCATACAAGCCAACAATTTAAAATTCTCTGGCCTTGGGCCAGCAGCTACAGGCAGAGGGGACTGCAGGGATCCACCATCCCAGAACAGGAGAGAGAGGGATGCAGCCTAATGTTGATTCAGCTTTTGGCAAACAAATTTGGTCTGCTGTGTCCCATGAACCCTTCCAGGTTGGGAGGTTCTGCATCATTGTTTGCCCTGGGAGCTGGCACAGGACTAAGGAAATCCAACCCTCTCCATCACTGTCCTCCTTATTGGACTGGTTGTTGAAGACACAGGGGGGAGTGGAATTATTTCTAAACCAGGAAAAGGGAGGGGACTGCCAGCAAAAGTTGGAGAACAGCCTCTGAAAAGTTTGAATTGTGAGGTTCTGAATAGCCTCCAGGCAGGATCCTCTGTTACACTGTTGCAACAAACAATGACCAGGCTTTGAACTGAGGGCTACCAAAGAGTGCCATCTGCTGCTGGACCAAAGAAGTGCATGTTGAGGAAATTAAAAGTGTATAAGTAAGAAGCTTTTCCCAGTTTTACAGCCTCCTTTTCCAAGGCCCTTGGAAATGGGTCTGTAACCCATTACGGGGTCCATGGCACAGATTTGAGCAACTAACAGGGACAATCCTAAAGACCTAGAACAGGTTAAGCCAAAAATAAAATAACAGCAGGATAAAGATAATACAAGAAAAGAAAATTACAGGCTAATTTCTCTAATGAACATGGATGCAAAAATTCTCAACAAAATACTTGAAAATAGAATCCAACAGCATATCAAAAGAATTATACACTATAACCAAGTGGGATCTATTCCTGTTATGTAAGAATGCTTCAACATTAGAAAATCAATTAATGTAATACAGCACAGTAAGAAATTGATGGGGGTGGGGAACACTTGATCATCTTGATTGATGCAGAAAAGTCACTCAATAAAATCCAACCTCCTTCTTTGAAAAAATACTTTGAAAGATAGGAATAGAAGGATAATTCCTCAGTATGATAAATGGCATATGTGAAGCCCACAGCCAACATCATACTCAAGGGAAAAGGTCAAAAGCTTTCCCTTTAAGATCAGGAAGAAGACAAGGATGCCCACTGTAACCACTGTTATTCAGCATAGTACTAGAAGTTCTAGCTAGAGCAATTAGACAAGAAAAAAAGGTATCCAAATAGGAAAAGAGGAAATAAAACTCTCACTATTCACAGATGATATGATCTTATATTTAGAAAATTCTGAAATGTCTACAATAAAGCTACTTGAGCTAATAAAAGAGTTCAACAAAGTGGGAGGATACAAGATCAACATGAAAAAATCAGTAATGTTTCTGTACACTAGTATTGAAAAATCTGATGAGGAAATCAAGAAAAAAATTCCATTTACAATAGTAACAAAAAGACTCAAATACTTAGGAATCAAGTTAACCAAATATGTAGAGGAACCCATATTCAAAAATTACAAAACAATGCTAAAGAAAATCATAAAAAGACCTAAACAAATGGAAAGGCATTCTGTGTTCATGGATTGGAAGACTAACTATCATGAAGATGTCAGTCCTACCGAAACTGATTTATAGATTCAATGCAATACCAACCACATTCCAACAGCTAACTTTATAGAAATAGAAAGAGCAATTACCAAATTTTTTGGAAGGGAAAGTGCACCCAAATAGCCAAAGGCATTCTGCAAAAGAAGGTCACTGCCTGACCTTGAAACATACTACAAAGCTACAGTGGTCAGAACAGCATAAAAAGAGACCCATTGGTTACTGGAATATAATTGATAGTATAGCAATAAACCCTCACCTCCATGGCCAACTGGTTTTTGACAAACCTACTAATTTCATGTCGTGAGGACAAAAGAGTCTTTTCAACAAATGGTGCTGGGAAAATTGGCTACCCATAACCAAAAGAATGAAAGAGGACCCCTATCTCATTCCTATACAAGAATCAACTCAAAATGGATCAAAGACCTCAATATAAAAGCCAGAACCATAGAATTATCAGAAGAAAATGTAGGGAAACATCTTAAAGATCTTGTGGTAGTGATTTCTGGGACCTTACACCAAAGCACAAGCAACAAAAGAAAATAATCAATAAATGGGACCTCCTCAAAATTAAACACTTTTGCACCCCAAAGGACTTTGTGAAAAGGCAGCCAATTCAATGGGAGAAAATATTTGGAAATCACATATCTGATAAATATTTAGTATCCATGATATATAAAGAGATGAAACAACTCAACAATAAAAAGGCAAACAACCCAATTTAAAAATGGGCAAAATATTTGAACAGGCCTTTCTCCAAATAAGAAATACAAAAGGTGAAAAGACACATGAAAAATGTTCAGCTTCATTAGTGATTAGGGAAGTGCAAACCAAAGCAACAATGAAATATTATTTCATACATTTTAGAATGGCCACTATTAAAAAGATGGAAAACTGCAAGTGCTGGAGAGGATGTGGAGAGATAGGAACACTTATTCACTCTTGGTGGGAATGTAGAATTGTACAGCCATCGTGGAGGACTGTTTGGCAGTTCTAAAGAAGTTGAATATAGATTTGCCAAGTGACCCAGCAATACCACTACTAGGTATATACCCAGAAGAACTGAGAGCAGTGACATGAAAGACATCTGCATACTGATGCTCATAACAGTGTTATTCACAATTGCTAAAAGTTGGAAACAACCCAGGTGTCCATCAACTGATGAATGGATAAACAAACTGTGGTGTATACACATGATGGAATATTATGCAGTGGTAAGAAGAAATGGTTGTGGTAAGAAGAAATGACAGTGGTTGAAAGGGAAAGTGTAAGGCCATGTATATTATTATAAGGAAAGCTAAAAAATGTAGCATGGGACTGTATGGCATAGTAAAACATCATGTGTAATATGAATATGGGTAATATTGTATATATAAGCCTATTTTTCTTTGAAACTGAACAAGTGTTATGTATGCTAATGTTACAAGATGTTAATATCAGGCAAACAACAACAACAAAAACAAAAAAACAAAAAACACATGCTAAGTGAAAGAAACCAGACACAAAGTATTACATATTGTATGATTCTATTTGTATAAAATGTAAATATAAGTCATTTTATAAAGATGGAATTAGATTAGTGATTATGTACTGATGAGGAAGGATAGAGGGATTGAGAGGTGACTGATAAGGGATGTGGAACTTTTATTTTGGGGAGTAGTGAAATTGTTCTAAAATTTTTTGTGGTGATGAATGCACAACACTCTGATTATACTAAAAACATTGATTGTACACTTTGGATAGATTGTGTGGTATATGAATATATCTCAATAAAACTGCTTTAAAAATAAAAATAAAATAAAATAAAAAAGACTGTGTGGCAATGACAGAGTGATCGACAACTAGATCAATGGAATAGAATAAAGGACCAAAAATAAATGTATACAAATATGCCTGTCTAATTTTTGACAAAGATACAAAAGCAATTCAATGCAAGATTGATAGACTTTGTGACAAATGGTGCTGCAACAATGGAATATTCCTAAGAAAAAATATGAACTTCAATATGTTTCACAACTTATATTAACTCAAAATGGACCACAGCCTTAAATGTAAAACATAATCCTATTAAAATTTTAGAAAAAAACCTTAGGATAAAATACCCAGGTTCTAAAGCTAGACAAAAAATTCTTAGACTTTACATCAATAGTATAATCAATAAAAGGGAAAATTGACCAACTCAACTCCATCAAAATTTAAAATTTTTGCTCCATAAAAACCCTGTTAAGATAATAAAGAAAGAAGATAAATGCCAAGAAAAAATATTTGCAAGCCACATATCCAACAAATGATAGTATCTAGAATATGCACAGAACTCTCAAAATTCAGTTGAAAAACAATCCAACTGGAAAATAGGAAAAAAAATGAAGAGATATTTCAATGAAGAGGATACCTAGTTGGCAAATAAGCACATTAAAAGGTATTGAATATCATTAGCCATTAGAAAGGTTCATATTAAAACAATAATATATCATCACATCTATCCGAAAGGCAAAAAACTTTTTAATATTGACAGGTGACATCAGAAAAAAACCATAAGGAACCAAAAGTCCATCCCTCTACAAATGCAGTGAATAACCTTGTAAAATAAATAAACTGGTAAAACTCTTTCAGAATTCTGGAAACTAATCAGAAGTTTACAGCAACCAGGTCTAGACTTAATCAAGAAAAAATTAGCTGGATCTTGGTTTTAGCTTTTTAACTTACCCTTGCTCTTTCCCATCATACCCAGCTTGGCAGTGGCCTTGAAGACAACAGCCACAATCCTGGTATAGGTTCCGAGTTACCTTAGTTTCCAGGCTGCTATGATAAATAGTTCACAAGAGGTTGGCTTTTAATACAAGAAGAAGAAAATAAATAAATAAACAAACAAACAAACAAACAAACAAATAAATAAATAAATAAAAATAAATTTAAAAAATTAAAAAAATTTAAAAATTAAAAAAAAGAGAAAGAAAGAAAAGAGGTTGGCTTTAACAACAGGAATTTATTGTCTCATGGCTCAGAAACTGGAAGCCTTGCTTCCTCCTGGAGTCTGCAGCATTCTGGCTGGCTGGTAATCCTTGAGTTTCTTGTCTTTGCCATCACATGGGTGATATACATAGTGATGTTCTTTTCTTTTTCTACCAGGTTCCCACTGACTTCAGGCTTCTGGCTCTTCCTCATGACTTTTCCAGACTATGTCTGAATTTACTCTCCTGATAAAGGAACCAGTAAGCAGATTAAGGCCCAAACTCAGTCAGTTGGGCCACACCTTATCTAAAACAACATCTTCAAGATATTTCATTTACAGTGGGCTCACACTCACAGGAACTCAGACTAAGACAAAGAACATGTATTTTGGGGGAGGGTACATAACTCAATAGCATTAGGGGGAGCTGAATGGACCTTATATTTTCAAAGAATTGAAGTTGCTTTTTTTGACCCCAAAGGACCATCTCAAAGGGCTTGCCTTTATTTTAGTTAACTCAGAACTCTCTTAGGGCTGAAGAGGCTACCTGGTAGCATTTGTTGAAAATATTTCGAGACAAATATATTAGCCACTGCCATCTGGGATAAGGAATACCAGTTGAGGCAAACATTAGGCAAAATGAAAAGCTTGAGAAGAAAGGCTGGGGAAGGAATGTTTTGGGGAATATGGACTTTGTAAAGCTCCTGCATATTCATGGGAATCTAAAAGGCCGGGTACATGTCTAAGGCTGGAGTATGCTCACAAATGACTTAAGAAGGCCCTAAGATTTCACCTCTGGTTAACCTTCAGTCTCTGGGCAAGCAGGAAGTGAATCTTAAGACTGAGTTGTAAACTGCTTGAGTGAATGTGAAGGTATGCCCCAACACATACACAGCCCATCCGGAAAGAACTTTTTTTTTTTTTTTAATGGTCTGAGACATTTCAAGAAATTTCTGTTGAGTCACTATCTGAGAATTAAGCTAACAGAACACAGACTTCAGTGGCCACACAAAACAAAAAATATAGACTTTACAAGGTTAGTTCTCAAAAGTCACACACACAAAAACAACCAAACAATAAGCAGCAACAATAAACTCTGGGTAGAAGGGATCTGATTTCCAGATTTTCCATATTATAATATTCAAAATGTACACTTTTCAACCAAAAATAATTATGAGGCAGTCAAAGAAAAAGAAAATATGGCTCCCACACAGGAAGAAGGATAGCAATAGAAACTGTCCCTGTGGAAGTACAGACATTGTACTTACTATACAAAGCAACTTTAACTCAACTATTTTAAATATGTTCAAAGAGATCAGTGAAACCATGGACAGAGAACAAAGGGAAGCCATGAAAATGATTTCTAACCAACTAAAGAATATCAATTAAGAAATAAAATTAGCAAAAGTAACCAAATAGAAATTCTGTTATTGAAAAGTACAATAGCTGAAATGAAAATTTCACTGCAGGGAATCAACCATAGTTTTGAATAGGCAGAAGAAAGATTCAGTGAACTTGAAGTTAGGACAGTTGATATCACCCAATATTAGAAGCAGAAAGAAAAAAAAAATGAAGAAAAGTGAACAGAGCTTAAGAAACTTGTGGGACACCATCAGGAATGCCAACATATGCAGAATGGGAACCCCAAAAGTAGAAGAGATATAGAAAGGGGCAAAAAGAACATGTGAATAAATGACCAAAAATTCCCCAAATTTGTGAGAAAGACATGAATCTACACATCCAAGATGCTCAATCATCCCCAAATAAGACAAACACAAAGAGATCCACACTGAGACATATTATAGTCAAACTGTTGAAAGAGAGAATTCTAAAAGCAGCAAAAGAGAAAAGACTCACCTCATACAAAGGATCCTCAATACAATTAGCAGATGATTTCTCAAAAGGAACCATAGAATGCAGAAAGCAGCAGGATGAAATAAACAAAGTGTTGAAAGGAAAAATTGTCAACCAAGATTTTTATATCCAGCAAACTATTCTTCAAAAATGGAGAAATGAAGACATCCCAACATAAACAAAAGGGAGACAGTTCATCTTTAGTAGACCTGTCCTATAATAAATGCTAAAGAGAGTACTGTAGGCTGAAATGAAAGGGTACTGGAAAGTGACTTGTGATGGTTAAGTTCACATGTCAACTTGGGTAGGTTATGGTGACTAATTGGTTGAGCAAGCACTGGCCTGATTGTTACTGCAAAGATATGTAATGGATTTAAAGCATTAATAAGTTGATTGCATCTATGGCTAATTAAATCTACAATCAAAAAAGGAGTTTGCCTTCAACAATGAGAAGATTCATTCAATCATTTTAAGACCTTCATGAGAGAACTAATGATTTCATCAGTTAGAAAGAAGAATGTCTATGCCTATTTCAGCAGGCCGGCTTCTCCTGGGGAATTCATCAAAACCTTCATTGGAGTTCCCAAAGTGCAGCTTGCCCAATTCACACTCGCCAATTCCCATGGTAACATGAGTAATTCCTATAATAAAGCTCATTACATATTTAATGAGTTCTGTTTCTCTGAAGACTTGAATAATACAGATTTTGGTACTGAAAGTGGTTCTTGAGAAACAGACTCTTAAGGATGACATTTCCAAGTTAGTTCTGGGGTTAGATTAAAAGCCACTAATGACTATTTTTAGGAACCAAGATGGCACTTATAGTCCATGGTGTGAACTGGCAGTAGAGACCTGCATAATGTCACCATTGCATCATGCTACTCAAATGTATATAAGAGGCAAAGATACCATACCATATCAAACATAACATATGTTTGATACCATAACATAATTTTGTGGAGTTTAAAAGTATAATGATGTTTGCTGGCTGTTCCTAAAAATGCTGGATACAGTTGCTTAAAAAAGGAATTAGGGAAGCAGATGTGGCTCAAACTGTTGGGTGCCTGCCTACCACATGGGAGGTCCTGGGTTTTGTTCCTGATGCCTCCTAAAGATGAGCAAGACAGAGAGCTGACATGATGGGCTGGTGGAGCGAGCTGACAAAACAAGATGATGCAACAAGAAGACACAATGAGGAAACACAATGGGGAAACACAACAAGCAGGGAGTAGAGGTGGCTCAAGCTATTGAGCACTTCCCTCCCACATGGGAGGTACTGGGTTTGGTTCCCAGTGCCTCCTAAAAAGAAGATGAGTAGACATAGAGAGCACACAAAGAATAGACACAGCAGACAGCAAACACAAAACAATGGGGGGGGGGCAGGGGGAGAAATAAATAAATAAAATAAATCTAAAAAAAAAAAAAAAAGGAATTAGCTCAAGGCTTCAAATTCACAGCTCAAGTGCTGAATGAAGGACACTGTAGCTGCAGGCTTGACATTTCTGAAAACCAGACCCACATTCTCATTGTGCAAGTGGCTGAATTACTACATAAATTGAATTCTCTACTTTGCAGGGTGTCTGCTGTTAAAGTGAGGGCATTGATGGAGAAGAAATGGTGTTCTGAAAATTGGAATGGGGCATATGGGCTGATGATGGTGGTGGGGACATTGATACCCTATGTTTTACTGAGTCTTCTTTGTCAGATAAACCTGTAATAGTCAGTCTTGAGGATTCCCTCATCTTGAAGAGATCTGCCCTGTTGCACCTGGTAAATCTGTAACTGCATCCCCTGTGAAACAGAACTCACATCTCTATCTGAAAAAATTAACCCTGTTTCACCAGATGAAAATGGAATGGAATGCCCTGAGATAGTTGATTTTCAAGACATAGTTAATTTCTCTTATGACACACTACCACCACCCCTCTTTTCTTTCAGACCTATAACTAGACTGAAGTCCCAACAGGTCTCAAAAGGTGAGGTACAACATATGGTAATTCTAGCAATGGAAGAAATTATAACAGTGAGGTGGAGCCGGTGGCCACTGGACACTTTTGGGGCAGGGAGGGGATGTGCAGTTGAAATACAGGGGCTTTATTGGGACTTGGAGGTTGTCCTGAGTTCCGTTGTGGCAACGGATTTGGCCATTTTAAATCAGCACGCACCATTCAGAACTGTGTGGAAGAGAGTGTGGTCTACGATGTGAACTGTAGTCTATGGTTGATGGCAAAGCCCCAGGATGTGTAAGTCCATTGAGGGTTATGGGCCACACTTGTGGGAGACGTTTGTGTGGGATGTGGTGGGAGGTGTGGGAGGTGGGGAACATGGGAATCCCTGTAGGTTCTGTGTAATATGTAGGTAATATAAGCACCTCTTAAAATATATATATATATATAAATAACATTTTTGTAAGCAAATGCACATATATGCATATATATTTATATATCATTCTACAAATATTGATATGTATTGTTAAAAATTTGATTTTTACCCACAATAAAAAATAAATAAACAAACTAATTAATTAATTGATTGATTAATTAATTTTAAAAACTGCTATGTCCACACACACAAAAAAAAGGTGAGGTACAAAGTGTGACCCATGAGGAGGTATGCTATGCTCCAAAAGAACTGCATGATTTTACAATTTATATAGACCAAAATCAGGGGAATATGTGTGGGAATGGATATTAAGGGTCTGTGATGGAAGTAACATAAAGTTGGAACAGACTGAATTTATTGAAATGAGGCCACTACACAGAGATTCTTGATTCATGTAGTTCAAGGACATAGAAAGGGCTCTAACAGTTTGTTCAGATAGTCTACTGAAGCATGGACCACAAGATGGCCTACATTACCTGAAGTTGAGATGCCAGAACTTCCCTGGATGTTGTAGATGAAGGGATCCAAAGACTTAGAGGGATTGGAATGTCAGAGTGGATAATGACAGATACAGGCCATTATACATTTTGTCAAAATCTATAAAATTGTGTGGTGCAAAGTGTAATCTATAATGTAAACTATAGTCCTTGGTTCAATATGGGTTCATCAATTATAACGAATGTACGAAACTAACAAAAGATGTTGTTAATGTGGGAAAGTGTGGGAGGGAGAGGGGGTGGGGAATATGGGACTCCTTTCTATTTTTTATATAGATTTATGCAATCTAAAGCTTCTTTTAAAAATATATATTTTTGAAAATGTTCAACATCACTAGTGATGTTACTAGGCCTTTGTTGGATGTATGATTTCCAAAAATTTTTTCCCATTGAATAGTCTGCCTTTTTACCCTCTTGACAAAGTCCTTTGAAGCTCAAAAGTGTTTAATTTTGAGGAGATCCCATCTATCTATTTTTTTCTTTTGTTGCTCGTGGTTTGGGTGTAATGTTTAAGAGACCCCCACCTACTACAAAGTCTAGTAGATGTTTCCCAACATTATCTTCCAGGAGATTTTGAAATTCAATTATTTATTTATTTTTTATATTATATTATTTTTTTTTTTTAAAGAAAGATGCATAGGTGGTGATTCCAACCACATCCTATTCAACTCTCCAATTGGTCTGTGCAGAAAACAGGTAGAACTTGGCAAAGAAAGATGATTCATCCAAAACGTAACCAGCTGGTGTCTCCAATTCCACCTGCTATTGCAGATATGGTATCATTGCTTCAGCAAATCAACACATCCTCCAGGGATACCTTGTGTGCAGTTTTTTTTTTTTTTTTTTTTTACCTGTAAATTGCCTTTTTATTGGTCTTTGTTAGGAAAGTCCACCAGAAAAAGGTTGCTTTTTAACTGGCCAAGCCAGCAATACACATTCACTTTTCAAATTCAAGGAGATATAACTTTCCAGCCCTATTTCATTATCTAGTCTGCAGGGATCTTGATCACCTTTCCCTTCTACGAGACATCACACTGGCCCATTATATTGATGACATTATGTTGATTGGATCAAGTGAGCAAGAAGTAGCAACTACCCTAGATGTATTGGTAAAGTATTTTCACATCAGAGGGTGGGAGACAAATATGACAGAAAATCAGGGGTCTTCCACATCAGTGAAATTTCTAGGCACCCAGTGGTGTGGGGCATGTTGAGTTGTTTCATCTGGATGGTGCTACAACCAAAAAGGATGCAAAATGCCTAGTTTTCCTCTTTGAATTTTGGAAGCAACATATTCCTCATTTGGGTGTATAACTCTGGCCCGTTTACCTAATGACCCAAAAAGCTGCTAGTTTTGAGTGGGGTCTAGTACAAGAGGAGGCTCTGTGACAGGTCTAGACTACTGTGCAAGCTTCTCTGCCACTTGGGCCATAAGTTTCAGCAGATGCAATGGTGCTAGAAGTTTCATTAGCAAATATAGATGCTATTGGGAGTTTTGGCAAGACCTAAAAGGATAATTAAAGCACAGACACTTAGGATTTTGGAGCAAAGCCCTGCCGTCATTTGCTGATAACTATTCTTCTTTTGAGTAACAATTTTTGGCCTGCTACTGGGCCTTAGTAGGGACTTAAAATCATAAATGAAAGGGAGGAAGTTATGAATGACCCCACAGAAATAAAAAGGATAATAAGATGATATTATGAGAAACTGTATGCCAACAAATTATACAACTTAAATGAAATAGACAAATTCCTAGACATGTACAAAAAAAGCCTACACTGATTCTACAAGAATTAAAAGAACTCAACAAACCAATCACATTTAAAGAGATTGAATCAGTCATCAGTAATCTCCCAAAAAGGAAAGTCCAGGACCAGATGACTTTACAGGTGAATTCTAACAAGCATTTCAAGAAGAATTAACACCAATCCTGTTTAAATTTTTCCAAAAAATTGAAGAGGAAAGAAAATTACCCAACACATTTTATGAAGCCAACATCACCTGATATCAAAGCCAGATAAAGACACTACAAGAAAAGAAAATTACAGACTAATCTCTCTGATGAACATAGATGCAAAAATTCTCAACAAAATGTTTACAAATAGAATCCAACAGCATATTAAAAGAATTATACACACACAACTAAGTAGGATTTATTCCCAGTATGCAAGGGTGATTCAATACAAGAAAATCAATTAATGTAATATATCACATTAAGAAACTGAAGGGAAAAAACCTACTTTATCATCTCAATTGATACAGAAAAGCCACTCAACAAAATCCAGTCTCCTTTCTTGATAAGAACACTTCAAAAGATGGGGATAGAAGGAAAGTTCCTCAATACAATAAAGGGCATACATGAAAAATCCACAGCCAACACTGTACTTAATGGGAAAGGTTGAAAGCTTTCCCTCTAAGATCAGGAACAAGACATGAAAGCCCATTCTCACCGCTGTAATTCAACATAGTATGAGAAGTTCTAGTGAGAGCAATTAAACAAGAAAAAAAAGAAGCATCCAAATAGGAAAAGAGGTGATGTGATTCCTATCAAAATTCCCACTGTGCTTTTTTGCAGAAATGGAAAAGCTGATCCTAAAATTCATACGGATTTTCAAAGGACCCTCAATGGTCTTGAAAAAGAAAAACAAAGTTGGGTGACTCACACCTTAAAACTTACTACAAAGTTATAGAAATAAAAACAGTGTGGTACTGGCATAAGAATAGACATATAGATTAATGGGATAGAATTGAGAATACAGAAATAAACCCTTACATCGATAGCCGATTGATTTTTGACAAAGGTGCCAAAACTGTACAATGGGAAAAGAATAGTCTCTTCAACAAATGGTGCTGGAAAAACTGGATATTCACATGAAAATTATGAAGTCAGATACTTACCTCACACTAAATATAAAAATGAACTCCAAATGTATCAAAGACCTAAATTTAAGAGCTGACTGCATAAAACTCTTAGAAGGAAACAGAGATAAATCTTCATGACCTTAGATTGTCAAAGGAGTCTTAGATATGACACCAATAGCACAAGGAACAAAAGAAAAAATAGATAAATTGGACTCCATTAAAATTTTTAAAATTTGTGCATCAAAAGATACTATCAAGAAAGTGAAAAGACAAACCAAAGATTGGGAGAAAATATTTGCAAATCATATATCTGATAAGGGTCTAGTTTCCAGAAAATATAGAGAACTTGTGCAACTCAACTACAAAAAGGCACACAATCCAATTTAAAAATGGAAAGGTACTTGAATAGACATTTCTCCAAAGAAGATATATGAATGGCCAATAAACACATGAAAAGAAGATCAATGTCATTAGTCACTAGGGAAATGCAAATCAAAACCATGATGATAGCGTTTCATATATACTAGGATGGATATGTGACAAGTATTGGCAAATATATGGAAAAATTGAAATTCTCATACTCTGCTGGTGAGAATGTAAAATGGTACAGCTGCTGTCAAAAACAGTTTGACATTCCTCAAAAAGTTGAGCATAGATTACCATATCACCCAGTAATTCTCCTCCTAGGTATATACCCAAAAGAACTGAAAACACATAAAACTTGACTACAAATATTCATAGAGTATTACTCATAAGAGTCCCAAAGTAGAAACAACACAAATGCCCACCAACTTATGAATGGATATACAAATTGTGGTAAATCCTTGCAAGAGAATATTATTCAGCCATAAAAAGGACTGAAGTACTGCTACATGGTACAACACAGATGAACCTTGCAACATTATGATGAATGAAAGAAGCCAAACACAAAATGACTCATATTGTGTAATTCCTTTCATATGAAATGTCCAGAATAGGCAAACCCATAGAAATAGAACACAGATTAGTGAATCCAGGAGGGAGGGGAAAGGTTAATAGGAAGTGGGCACTTAATGGGTATGATTTTTCTTTTGGGGGTGATGAAAATATTCTAGAATCACGTAGTGGTGATGGTGATACAACATTATGAAATACAAAAAGCCATTGAAATGTATACTTAAAAATGGTTAAAATGGGGAGACAGATGTGGCTTAAGCAATTGGGCTCCTGTCTACCATATGGAGGTCCAGGGTTTGATTCCTGGAGCCTCCTGGTGAAAGGCAAGCTGGCCTGCATGGGGTGCTGGCCTGCACAGGAGTGCTGGCTCATGCATAGAGCTGGTGCAGCAAGGTGATGCAATAAACAGAGACACAGAGGACAATAAGAGATGCAGCAGACCAGGGGAGCTGAAGTGGTGCAAGAGATTGAGTACCTCTCTCCCACTCCAAAAGGTCCCAGGATCGATTCCTGGTGCAACCTAAAATAGAAGACAAGCAGACACAGAAGAACACACAGAGAGCAGACAGTGAATGCAAAACAACAAGGGGGGAGGGGGAATAAATAAATAAATCTTTTTTTAAAAAATGGTTAAAATGATGAATGCTATGCTATGTGAATTTTACCTCAACAAAAAATAATAGACAAAAAGGTAGTGATGACACCAATTGCTGGCAAGGATGAGGAGAAACTGGATCACTCCTACATTGCTGGTGGGGAGGTAAGAGGGAAAAACCACTCTGCAACACAACTTGGCAGTTTCTTAAAACAATAAACATGCAACTATAACTCAGAGATTGTACTCCTGGGCATTTACCCCAGAAAAATGAAAACTTATATTCACATAATATTTTGTACACAAATATTTACAGCAGCATTATATTAATACTCCCAAACTAGAAAGAAAAAAACAAAAACAAAAACAAAAAAACAACCAGATGTCCTTCAATCTGTGAATGGCTAAACAAACCATGGTGCATCCATACCATGGAAGAGCACTCAGGAATAAAATGTACTAAGTTACTGATACACACATCTCTGAATGGATTCATCTCTGGATCAACCTCTAGAGAATTTTGTCTAATGAAAATAGTCAATCCCAAAATGTTACATACTGTATGATTCCATGTATATAACATTCTTGAAATCATAGAAATGGAGACAAAATTGTAGAATTGTAGAAGAGATCAGTTGTTACCAGGGACTGAGGAGGCAGGGGTGGGAAGACACAGAAGGCAAGGGGTATGGCCATAAAAGGGTAATCCAAGGGACTCTGTGTGATGTAAATGTTCTATATTTTGATTGCAGCAATGACAAGAGACTGGTTGTCATATAGCACTATAGGTTTGCCTGGTGTTTACCCAATTATGAAACTGGGTCAAGAATAGATGGGATTTCTCTGAATGATTTCTTACAACTGCATGTACTTCTACAACTACCCCAAAATAAATAATTTTTTTAAAGGGATGATTTTTTACAAAACCAGTTCTGCGTCACTGGTGAAGTCTTTGTTATTGGGGCAATGCTGAAGGTGAAAGGCCTTTGCTGGGTTTCAGCTACAGAGACCAAGCCAACTAAGACACCACAAGTGCCATGGTCTTGTGGTCCCTTCAGGGTATAGCACTCAAGAAGCAGGAGCTGGAGGTGGCAAAAGTGTGAGGACAACCTGTGGATCTGTCTACTTCCAATCTGGGTTCTGGCTTTGACTGCTGAAAAGGAATAACCAACTGGGGAGACAGGTTTTTTAGTCTTCCTGTGGCAAAGAGTTCTACAACTACTGGGAAAAGACACTGATGACAAGAGGTTTACAAAAGAGGGTCATCGGTTCCTTAGTTATTTGCAAGCATCATATCAAGCATACAGCAGCTGTGGCCGGGACACCTGGATTCTGAATTCACTCTACTACTGACAAACTTGGTGATCTCAGGCAAGTTTTTTTTTTTTAAACTTCTCTGAGTTTCCATTTTCTTTATAAAATAGTTTTACTAACATCTCATTTTATTGGCATTATCTGTGCATGCGTCAATCTTCTTAATTGACTATAAAAAACTTGAGGGCAAATTAGTGTCCATGCATAATTTTTCTGTCTGCAGTACCAAATTAGCACAGTGTGCATAGCCAATAAATGAATGAAAATATGAACCAAATGGAACTTGTAAGCCTAGTAATTATGTAGATAAATGGGTCCCTTGACTCTGAATTCTTGAGAACAATGTCTGGAGAACAGGTTTAGCAAGATACATTTAGAATGAGTAAGTTAGAGCCAAGAAAGTCTTTCCTGATTGGAATGGAACGACCATACAATTTATGTAGACTCATTTTGTTCCCTTGAGAAGTCATTTTCTTCCCTCTTCTTTGTCACAAGAAAAGTGGCAAGAAATAAAAAAGAAAAAAAAAGCAAGTGCTCACCAGTCAATTAAAAGTTCTAAAGAGGCAAATTAATATCTTCTCCATCTTTGGCTGTAAACAGGGAAGTGACATTGGAGCACAGTCACCTCTCTAAGGAACCTGAAGCCTATCTGCCAGAGCAGTCCATATTCCCCACAGCTCTTCTGACCTTATGCAAAGATTCAGGTTAATTTTGCTACTGAGGCCTGGACAATAAATAAAATAACTTAAGAGAAACGAAACTGAAACTGGTGTTTATATTTCCTTAAATTTGTACCTTTACTTACATTTTTTAAAGGTTTTTAAAAAAGATTTATTTATATTTAATTTTTCTTTATTTATCTCCCACCCTTCCCCCAGATGGTTCCCTCACCTCTCTGCTCATTATTTGCTCACATTCTCCAGGAGGCACTGGTAACCCAACCAGGACCTCCCACATGAGGGAAGTGCCCAAAGGTCTGAGCTACATCTGCTCCAGTGGGCTGCAGCGTCTGCTGGTCTGTGGCCTCTGCTTCTTGTGGCGGGGGCGGAGTCTAGCTCATTGCTGCAGGAGATGCAGGGGTGGGAGTATAGCATCTAGCTCTGTTGTGGCAGGAGGCAGCATCTGCTCATCTTCTTTTAGGAGGCACCGAGACCTGAACCTGGGACCTCCTTTGTAGTAGGCAGGAGCCCAAGTGGTTGAGCCACACCCACTTCCCTTTACTTACATTTTTTACTATATATATATCATTTATTCAATGTTTACATGGTTATTTTAAGGCAACTTTTTCTACAAAGGCTAAGAGCTTTGGCCCACACTGCCTCTATCAGTGATCCGCATGTGAGGACAACTTAGCTGGCTAGTCACACAACCATAATTTTTTCCTCTGAGGGTAAAGTCCCTAAAGAAAATAACCAATCTCCAAAGGGCTGGCCTTGGAAATGCAATCCATAAAGATAATTTGCAAACTTCATGGTAACACTATAGATTGTTGGTTTTGTTTTTGTTTCCTGCAAATATTTATTAACTGCTATGAGGGAGATACTGTTCTCAACACTGGGGTACAGTAACAGACAAGACAGAGAAATTCCCTGCTCTTGTGGGATCAGTCTAGTGGGAGAGATGGCCAATAACCAAGCAAACAAATAAGATTGATTGAAATAATAATACATGTTGCATAGAAATAAATGCATGGCATGATTGAGGCACAGTCAACATTTACAAAGGCTTTGAGGTAGAAGGGAGCTTGTTGTTCTTCAGGGATGGGGGTAAGGGAGAAAGAAAATTAAAAGAAATAGGCAGGGGGAGCAGATATAGCTCAGTCATTGAGTGCCCGCTTCCCATGTACGAGGTCCCACCCGAATTCGATCTCTGGTACCTCCTAAAAAAAAAAAATGCAGCCACTAATACAGTTAACTTGCCATTATATCCACAAAGTCACATTCCCAACTGTGATGGTTACATTCATGTGCCAACTTGGCCAGGTTATGGTGTCCAGATGTCTGATCAAACAAGTACTGACTTGATTGTTATTATTTACTATGAACATATTTCATGGATTTCAATCATCAGTAAGTTGTTTGCATCTACAGCTGATTACATCTACAACCAACTGAGGAGATTCAGTTAAACATCCTCAACAGAAGAGATGATTTCAGCAGTCAGAAGGGAGAATTTCCATCTCTACTTCTGCTAGCCAGCTTCTGGGGAATTAATTGAAAGCCTTCATCAGAGTTATCAGCTTGTGGCCTGCCCTATGGAATTTGGACTTACCCTTTTCCACAGTCATGGGAGCCAATCTGCATTTTAAAAATCTCATAATATTTACATATCTCCTGTTGGCTCTGTTTTTCTAGAGAACCCTGACTAATGCAGATTTTTGTTCTGGGAGTGGTTCTTGAGAAAGAGAATCTTAAGGATGAGATTTCTGAGTTGGTTCTGGGATTTTTAGAACTGGTTCTCTGACCTGATTAGATTCAAGGACACTAATGACTCTATTTCCAACAATCAAGATAACACTGATAGTCCATGGTGTGAGTTGGCAATAGAGATACACAAACTATCACCACTGGATATGGCTACTCAAATGCTTATAAGAGGCAAAGCTCTGGGATGAGAGTATTTTTGACACCTTAAAAGAGTTTTGTGGAGTCAAAAAGTATAACGATTTTGGCTTATTGCTCGTAAATTTGCTGGACACAGTTATAAAAGAAAGGTATGAGCTCAAGATTTCAAATTCTCAACTTAAGTGCCACATGAAGGACATGAAACTTTCTGTGTGATTTGAAAGAAAATCTTAGCCATGTAGCTGCAGACTTGAGATTTCTGAAAACTAGACCTCATTGTGTGAGCAGCTTAATCACAAAGTAAGTTGAATTCCCAATCTCGCATGGTGTCTGCTGTTAAAGTGAGGGCAAATGATCAATAGAGATTGGACTCATCTTGCAGTGGGTCCAGTGGACCCCTGGACCCATTCAGTGGTTATTTTCCCAGTTCTGGAATGCATAATTGGAATAGACATAATCAGCAACAGACAGAATCCCCATATTGGTTCCCTGACTTGTGGAGTGAAGGCTATTATGATAGGAAAGGCCAAGTGGAAGCCACTAAAAATGCCTCTATCTACCAAAATAGTAATTTAAAAGCTATACCGGATTCCTGGAAGGATTGCAGAGATCAGTGCCAGCATCAAGGATTTGAAGGATGTAGCTCTATGTCATAATTTAGTCTGAAGGGAACTTGATCATCTTTCCCTCCCACAAGACATCACACTGTTCCATTATATTGATGATATCATATTGATTGGACCTAGTGAGCAAGAAGTAGCAAGTACTCTAGATTTATTGAGAAGGCATTTGTACATCAGAAGGTGGGAGATAAATAAAAAAAAAAACTCAGGGTCTTTCCACCTCAGGGAAATTTCCAGGTTTCCAGTGGTGTGGGGCATGTTGAGCTATCCCTTCTAACTTGAAGAAGAAGCTGTTGCAACTGGCCTGCCCCTCCTACAACCAAAAAATGCACAATGCCTAGTTGGCCTCTTTGGATTTGGGAGCCAACATTTAAGTTTGCTACCCCAGCCTATTTACCAAGTGACCTGAAAAGCTGCTAGCTTTTGAGTGGGGACTGGAACAAGAAAAGTCTCTGCAATAGGTCAAAGCAGTTGAATAAGCTTCTCTTCCACTTGGGCCATATAATCCAGCTGATCCAATGGTACTGGAAGTGTCAATGGCAGACAGAGATGTTGTCTGGAGCCTTTGAACAATAGCACATAGTTGTTCACTTTGGAAGGAGAAATGGCCAGAGGTGCATTGTATACAGAATCATGAGCTGTCATCAATGGTTTGGCTGGAAAGTCAGGGACTTGGAAGGAACATGGTTGGAAAATTGGTGACAAAGTGGTCTGGGGAAGAGGTATGTGGGCAAAAGTATGAGGATATTTGTGTCTGATGTGAATACTCACCAGCGGGTGACTTCAGCAGAGGAAGATTTTAATAATCAAGTGGTTGGATGACCCAATCTTTGGATATCAGTAGGCCTCTTTCCTCAGCCACTCTTGCCATTCCCCAATGGGCTCATGAACAAAGTGGCCATGTTGGTAGGGATGGAGGTTATGCATGGGCTCAGCAACTTGTACTTCCATTTACCATGACTGACCTGGCTACAGACACTTCTGAGTGCCCAATATGCCTGCAGCAGAGACCAATACTTAGTCCCTGATATGGTACCATTACCTGGGATGATCAGCCTGCTAGCTGGTGGCAGGTTGATCACATTGGACCACTTCCAGGATGGAAGGGGCAGTGCTTTGTCTTAACAGGAATAGACATATACTCTGGATATGGGTTTGTCTTCCCTGAATGCAGTGCTTCTGTCAAATCTACCATCTGTGGACTCACAGAATGCCTAATCCACTATCATGGTTTTCCACACAGCATTGCTTCTGATCAAAGAACCCACTTCACAAATTTGTTTCCTTCCCCCTTCCCCCTCCAAAAACTGAAGTGAGGCAGTGGGCACATGCTCATGGAATTCACTGGTCTTACCATATTCCCCATCATTCTGAAGCAGCTGGATTGATAGAACAGTGGAATGGCCTTTTGAAGACTCAGTTATAGTGCCAACTGGGTGGCAGTACCTTGCAGGGCTGGGGCAATGTTCTCCAAGAAGCTGTATATGCATTAAATCAGTGTCCACTATGGTTCTGTTTCTCCCATAGCCAGGAATTGCTCATTATTAACCCTAGTAATCCACCAGAAAAAAATTTTCCTTTCTGTCCCTGCAAACTTAAAGGTTTACAGGTCTTAATTCCAAAAGGAGGAGTGCTTCCACAAGGAAACACACAATGATTCCATTGGACTGGAAGTCAAGACTGCCACCCAGTCACTTTGGGCTGCTCATGCCTCTGAATAAACAGACAAAGAAGGCAATTACTGCTCTGAGAGAGGTGATTGATTCTGATTATCAAGGAGAAATAGGATTGCTGCTACACAATGGAGGTAAAGAAGAGTTTGTCTGGAACACAGGAGATTCCTTAGGGCATTTCTTAGTACTACCATGCCTTGTTATTAAACACAATCCAGGCAGGACTAACAATGGTCCCCATCCTTCAGGAATGAAAGTTTGGGTCACCTCACTGGACAAAGAACCAAGACCAGGTGAGGTGCTGGCTGGTAAAAGGAATATGGAATGGGTAAAGGAAATATGGAATGGGTAGTGGAAGAAGATAGTGATAAATACAAGCTGTGACCACATGACTAGTTACAGCATAGAGGACTGCAATGGTTATGAGTATTTCTTCCTTATTTTGTTATGAGTATGTTTGTATAAATACATACAGCAAATATCTTCATTTTCTTCCCTATCTTATCCCCTTATTGTGTAACATAAATTGTATTAATTTCACCCCATATTATTTAAATTATAGGATATCAAGTTTAAGAATGAATAATAGCCAAAGATATGCACCCGTATTCTGGGGAAAGATAGTGCATTTCTGATTGTATGCAGGGCAGTTGAATATTACTAGGCAATAATATGACTGTTATTATTTTTATTTAGAGATTAACTATGGTTTAAAGCTATATGTATGGATGCCAAGTTGACAAGGGGTGGACTATAATGGTTAAGTTCATGTGTCAACTTGGACAGGTTATGGTGTCCAGTTGTTTGGTCAAGCAAGCACTGACCTAAATATTTTTGTTTGTTTTTGTGTTTTTTAAATTAATTATTTTATTTTTAAAGAGGCTTTGGATTACATAAATATTATATAAAAACTATAAGGGATTCCCATATGACCCACTCCCTCCCCTCCCTCACTTTCCCACATTAATGACATCCTTCATTAGTGTGGTACATTTGTTACAATTGATGAACACATATTGAAGCATTGCTACTAACCATGGATTACAGTTTACATTATAGTTTACATTTTGTCCTGCACAATTTTGTAGTTTGTGACAAAATATACAATAACTTGTATCCATCACTGCAATGTCATGCAGGACAACACCAATGTCCTGAAAATGCCCCCATATTATACCTATTCTTCCCTGTCCTATCCCTCAGAAGCTCTGGTGGCCACTGCCTTTATATCAATGTTAAGAGTTCATCCACTGCTAGAATAATAATAAGTCTATAGTAGAATAATAATGTCTACTATAGTCTATTATTCATTCTCCAGTCTTGAGGATTTTGGGATGGTGATGCCCACTCTGTTTTTAATTGAGAGGGAGCTTAGGTCCTATGGGGCAGATGGATGGAACTATCTTGTTTGCAGTTACAGAAACTCTCTGTTCCTTGAGATGGGCGTTATCCATAATCATCTCCTTGTTAGTTGTCCTGGGTGAGTTCCAATGAACTGGAGAGTAGGTGTTGCAACTCTGCTGAAATTCAGGCCTCAACTGGCACATGGACAGATCAAAGATTTAAGTCTCTGGGACATATACTTGTCAAGTATAGTACTAATTATAGGTTCAAATAAAAGGGGCAGAAGAGCCATGTGTAGAGAACCTATAAATGAGTCTAACTCTGTTACAGCGGGGAGCATAGTCCTAAAGTAAGGCCACATTCCTGAGTTGTCTGCCCTGCTTATAGTTTATGGATGTCTCTAGAGCCCTCAGGAGCCCCACTATCTAAGGCACTGTTTACTGTAGCAGTCAATGAGATCCTGCTGAGACGTGCATAGGCGTCATCTCCGGAATGAACTCTCAATTCATTTTGAAATCTCTTAGTCATAATAATTCATTTGTATTTACCATTTTCCCCCTTTTGGTCAAGGTCTTTTTCCAGATGCATTGTTAGTTGACACTTGGTAATAATCTCTCAATGCCAGGGAAACTAATCCCCGGGAGTCATGTCTCATGCCAGGGAGAAGGTTGTGTGTTTATATGCTGAGTTTGGCTTAGAGAAAGGCCACATTTGAGCAATAAGGAGGCTTTCAGGGGGTAACTCTTAAGCAGTATATAATGCTATGAACTCATTATTATTGTGAGGATATTTCACGGATTTAAATAATCAGTAACTTGATTGCATCTATGCCTGATTACACCTACAATCAACTGATGAGATTGCCTTCAACAATGAGAGAAGTCTCATCCAATCAGTTGCAGGCCTTAAAAGGAGTGATGATTTCAGCAGTCAGAAGGAAGAATTTCCATCTCTACTTCAGCCAGCTAGCTTCTCCAGTGGAATTCATGGATAACCTTCATCATGTTCCCAGCTGGCAGCCTGCCCTTCAGAATTTGGACTTGCCCATCCCCACAACTGCATGAGACAATTTCTGTAAAAAATCTCATAATATTTACATTATATATACACACACTCATACACACACACACTATATCTTGTCAGTTTCATTTCCCTAGAGAACCCTGACTAATACACCAACCATGTTGAATAACTGAAGTTAACACATTAGGTTCAAAAACTCATTAGGTTGCAAATATTCTCGCTGTCCTGATTTTGTGATAATCAGGGTAGGCTAAACATTGGCCATGTTAGAAACCATGCATGTGTCCCCAGATCTAATTTTTCTCCCTAGGTCTTATTTTTAGAATGCTGGTGATAAACCAAGCCTGATTTATTATATGACCAAAGAATCTAGGTATCTTTGGTCAGCCTTAAGAGATATAGCAGGGGGCGGATGTGGCTCAAATGGTTGGGTGTCCGTTTTCCATGTGGAAGGACCTGGGTTCGATCCCCAGGACCTTCCAGTGAAAGAAGTTGCATGGGTGAGCCGTCTGGCCCTGCGAGCGGGTGAGCCCCCCGGCCATGAGCGGGTGAGCTGAACCAAGCAGCAAGATGATGTAACAGGTGAGAGCCAAGATGAGATGCGCTGTGCCAAAAAACCAGGAACTGAGGTGGCACAGGTGGCAGAACACCTCTCTCCCACATCAGAGGTTCCCAGGATCAAATCCAGGTGAAGACAGGGGGAGAGGGATGAGGGGAGAGGGCAGGAGATAGACACGGAGAACTGCCCAACGAATGGATACAAAAACAGCAAAAATGGGGGGGATGGGGCTTGAATGGATAAAAAGTAAATATATTTTAAAAAATAAATGTAAAGATGTTAAAAAAAATAGTCTAGTCTTAAAAGGTATAGCAAAATATTTGTGTTCATTAGGAGAATTTTTTCTAACGAGATATACCCATAAAATCTACATTATTGACTTACCTTTAAAAAAAAAAACTCATTAGATTTCATTTTAATCTTTTTGATATTTTCTTGAGAATTTTTCACCTTCTTTTAAAATTTAGAACATGTAGAAATTATAATTTAAATCCTTGAAGTCAAAGGATCAGAATTTTAATTGATTCTATGCTGTTTTATATGTGTTGAGAGTCTGAAATATTTTGCTGAATGAGTATTAGTGCAAAATATATTTTAAGTTTGTGTTCTTGAAAAAAAATTATATTAATGGCTCGATTTCCAAAAAGAATTACTTTTCCTTTCTAAGAGTAAAAAATGGTTTCATGATTTCTTAAATTTTGCAAAAGAGCCTTTTTGCAAAATAACTAATTGACTCAAATACTGAAACATACTTCCCAACTGGTCTTGCTCTAAATAAAATAATCTCTGTTGCTTTTATCAGTGGCTTTTCACATTTTTAGGTATAATTCACCATTTTAAAATTTTACATCAGAAGTCACTACCACCATCTATTCAGTCCCAATTCAGATTCGAGAGCCCTCCCTTTAACTTGACAGGGGAACAGTACCATTTTGTGAAGATTGGTGAAAGGGGCTTGCTAAAAATGGAACAAAAAGTGCATTTTAAGTCAGATATTCACCCACATATTTATTCATTAATTTCATCAATAAATATAAAACCTTATTCAGTGACAAGCTTTGAGTTAGGTGCTGAGTGTACGGTAGTGACTGAAACAGACATGCTCTGTCTTCATGAAGGTTTCAATCTGATCCAAGCTCTCTCACATTCTGCTACTTGGGTAATTTTGAACAAGTTGTTTAATCTCTTGAGAGTCTGATTTCTTCATTTGTAAAATAGGGAAGTTGCAGAAGGGTTGTGAGCTTATAGATAGTATATCCTTAGCACAATGTCTGGCATACAATCAATTTTAAGTAAACAGATACCAGGAAGGACATTTCACCCAAAGGCCTTTAAATCAGGTTATATTTTTGCACCTATATGTACATATACAATTCATGTATGCAGATATTTGTTCATTTGTGAGCTCAAGAGAGTGACAAATACCAAGATTGCAAGAAGCCTGGGTATTAGGTAGTAGAAAAAAACGCTTCAGTTCTAAAGTCCAGGTGAGGTAGTTTCAATCCATTGATTATTTTATCCTTGTTTCATTTCTTACACTTATTTGACACCTTTAAAATTTGGTTAGTTTGAACAAATGTCCCTCTGCTTTATTAATTCCTGTCAGTAAAGGAAAACTTTAATTCCATAAGGTTGCCACTCACAAACTTACATTTCTTAGAACGGTACTAGCCTCAGGTACTATTTTTAATAAATGGTAAGAATAGAGAAGGATTTATAGTCTTTAGAATCCTAATTAATGACTTTGCCAATAGATATTTACCATTATAGATAATAGTTTAGGTCCCTAGCAAACCTACACTGTAAGGAAATGTACAGTAATTTTTCTTCCATAGGACAGAGACAAATTGAATATTTCCTTCAAAATATTAATCTAATGCATTCTCCCAAAGCATGACATAATCATGCAAATTTAATCATTAAATTAAGTTTCTTTATGAAGGTCATATCAATATAAAGGAATGTAACTAAAGTAGAAACTTAACACAAAGCTAGGGAAAAAAAGAGTTTCCCTCTAAGGTGAAGGCAACTTGGTTTGATATAATTTCCAAGATAAACAGGAACTCCCCACCAGAATCATCTGGGAAATGCCCGTGAGCACCATTATCAGGGGAGGTGATAGCCTCACCCACAGAGGGACTCAAGCCTCTACAGAGGAAGGAGGTTGAGAAATGGGGCCAAAACTCAATTGGCCTCCTGGGTTCAGACATACCTGACTTAATTTTTGTCTAGTGCATAGGGAGGTTTATTTTTGGATAAAAGCAGGATTCCAGATGTCTAGCCAATTCTGGGAATCCAGGAAGGTGGACATGCCATTGTCTCTGTGGCCTGGTTCCCCAAAGCAGAGTGGGGTCCCTCCAAGGTACTGACAGGTAAAACTCATCCATTCTGCTCAGTTTTCCCCATTTTGAATCTGCCCTTTGCCAGATGAGGCTGGGGCACAATTCCCTAATGTACTAAATCAACTGTTCAGTTTAGTGGAAAAGTCAGTCAAACTATTTGTTTACCTGGTTGACCAATTGTCCACCTGAATTGACCAGCTGCTGGCATGAGTGGGGTATCCTTATCAGTCAGCTAGGTGTTGGTTGAATTGATTTCTTGGCCCCTTAACTGACCACTTAATTCAGCTAAGAGAATGAATCCCATTTAGACAGCACCTGAGTCAACTCACGTCCTCCCCTCCTTTTTTTTTTTTTTAATGAAAGTGAGAAAATCTGCAATTATTCATTGCCTTTTCAGTGAGTATTTATATTTTTATTTTGCTTTGTGATAAGCCCCTTCTCTTTCCCACATTGCTGGCTTTGTGTCTGTTTGGGAAATGGAAGGCTTCCCAAATAGAAAAAAAAATCTCAAGTTTGGAAGGAATGTTAAAAATTATTAAATCCAAGTAATTCCTTAGTGCTTTAGTTTCCTCCAGTCATCTTCATAAGCTGTTCTTCCTAAAGAGTCCATTTACATATATACAGCACTGACTCTGTTAGGCAAAACTAAGAGAGAGGGGGGGAGTGGAGGAGAAAGAGATGAAGAGGGGAGGAGGAGAAAGAGCACTCACTCTGGGCCAGTGTGAGTTACAGACATATTGTGTGATTTGCTGGGACTATGGCTCCAGAATCAAGCAGCGCTTGTGAGCAGGCCTAACAAAGAAGCATTTTAGGAGAGTCCAAAACTCTAGCTTTTTCAATATTATCCTTTTTAGATTTTCTAAGTTCTGCTGAGGAAACAGGGGAAGGGATAGTGGCTCCAGGCCAGGGAGGAAAGTATCATCCATCTCTCTGCTGCCTTTAAAAGCCCTGTCTGTATGACGGGAGCAGCAGAACTGTTCTTGCCTTAAAGGTTATGGAAAGGTTATTAAGCAGGGATTTGAACCCAGGCCTATTTAATTTCAGAGCCTGTTATAGGTTGAATAGTGCCTCTGCAAAAGATAAATTGAAGTCCTAATCCCCAGTATCTTAGGATATGAACTTATTTGGAAACAAGGTCATTAGATGGAATTACGGAAGTAAAAATGAGGCCATACTTGAGTAGGGTGGGCTCTTAATTGAATATAACTGGTGTCCTGATTAGAGGGGGAGAAGAAACACTGGGGAGAAGGCCATGTGAAAAGAGAGGAGGGGGGAGTGGATGTGGCTCAAGCGGTTGAGTGCCTGCTTCCCACATGAGAGGTCCCGGGTTTGATCTCCAGTGCCTTCTAAAAAACAAAAGCAAACAACAAGCAAACGAACAAAAGAACCAACTCAGGGAGCCGATGTGGCTCAGTGGTTGAATACTGGCTTCCCACAAACAAGGTCCCGGGTTCAATCCCCAGCCCTGGTACCTAAAATTAAAAAAAAAAAAAAGAAATTGAGATGGGCCACAAGGAAGGCACAAGTCAAGGAAGGCCAAGGATTGCCAGTAACTGCTAAGGAAGGACTCCCTCCTACGGATTTTAGAGGAGGCATGACCCTGCTGACACCTTGATTTCAGACTTCTGGCATCCAGAACTGTGAGAGAATAAATCTCTGTTGTTTTAAGTCACCCAGTTGTGGTTCTTTGTTATGACAGCTGGAGGAGACGAAGTCAGAGGCTGTGCTCTGCATTAGGCTTCACTGCCTCTCTAGACAGCTCTCTCCTGCCTTATAACTGACTTTCCATTCCCTTGCAGCAGAAACATTCTTGGCTTGTAGAGAGGAAGTGGTCATTGCCTGGGCACATTTTCAAAAAGGGTTCTTATATTTTTTAAGGTAAGAGGCTGGTCTTGCTTTTTATGTATTTGTTTATTTTTTAATCAAGATTTTAAAGAAAGGACATAAAGATAGCAGTGTGAAAGCAAGCCCAGGAGACAGACAGAGAAGGTTGTTCATTATGGATTGCTCCCACTCACCAACCAAGTTAAAACCTGGATGAAAGGGGAGGGGGTGGGTATATGGGGATCCTCTATAGTTTTTATGTAACATTAATGTAATCTAAAGCTTCTTTAAAAATAAAAAATTAACTTAAAAAAAAAAAGGCAAAACAGGATGAGAGGCTACCTTTCCCCCTCTCCACCTCTATGAGATGATGCAAACCAGTCTACACACCACATCTAGGACACCCAAGCTCTGAGAGAGGCAGTGCTAGTGGTTAGGAGTGAGGGCTCCAGAGCAAGTCTGAATCTCAGCTCTGCCACATGGGTAAGTTATTCAATGTCTGTGCCTCCAAGTAAAGTGTGCCACCATTTGTCAAGTGAGAATAATAAATACATAATAAATAGGGCTGTTGTGAAGATTGATGAGTTAAATAAGTCCTGGGGCACAGTAATATCATCGTTAGCAGCAGCCAGGAGCCTGGCTATGTTATATCTCAGGTCATTATCTATGCATTGCAGGGGATGGAGAGAAGTCCTCTCTTTGTAGCGTCCCCATGCTCTACTCAATGAGCTCACGGTTTGAATAATCAGCTGCTGGGCATCTTCTGGGTACCAGGACTCCTGGTCAGTACAGATTCCAGGTTAGTTCTATAAGCCACTTGGAAAGCTGGAATGAATGCCCAGAGCAATGGAACTATTTTAAAATGGGATCAATGTATTGCCAAAGGAATTAATACCACTGAAGCATACACTTTAAAATGTTTAAAATTGGAAATTTTGTGATATATATATTACCACAATTTTAAAAAACAAAAACAAACCTAAAGGTAAATGTATGTCAGCCAAAGGGGTGCTGAGGCAAAGTACCAGAAATTTGTTGGCTTTTGTAAAGGGTATTTATTTGTGGCAAAAGCTTACAGTTACAAGGCCCTAAAGAGTCCAACTCAAGGTTGCTTTCTTATCAGTCAGTTGCCAAGTGTTGAAGCAAGATAGCGGGTGATCTCTGCCGGGTCTCTCTGGGCTTCCTGTATCAGTTTCTGCCATAGACTTGTCATAGGGCTTGTTTCTTTCTGGGCCTTCTTAGCTGCTCAGCTGCTCTGTTCTCTTCAGCTGCAAACTATCAGATCTCTTTTCTCTTCCTGGGGCTTTAGCTGTTTGAAACTTCTCTTTTCTGTCACATGGCAGGACTGAAACGACCAAGTTCTCTCCTCTTCTGTGTGTCTTCTTGAGTAAGTGTCTATTTATATCAACCCACTAAGGGAGCGGAAACTCAACCCTGAGTCACACCTTACTGATGTGGTCGAATCAAAGCCCTAATCATAACAAGAAATTTAATCAAGACATGTTACCTGAATCTAATGCATCCAAAGGTGTCACACCCACAGGAATAGACCAGTTTACAAATATAATCTTCCTTTTTTGGGGGATTCATAACTAATATCAAACTGCCACAGTAAAGACCGGAATAAAATAGTGTCTGTATCTAGGGGAATAAGAAAAGGCTGCTGGTATGCTAGAGATAGTAAGAAAAGCTTAATTACTCACATAATGACATGCACACACTGCAAGGGGCCGCAAAGGAGACCTGGGACTTGTTACCAGTGCCCACTTCAGAGTAAAGACAATTCCTTGGAATACTTAAGTAATGTCAGTCAGCAGACTTCAAATGCCAGTGTTTTCCCAATTGTTGCATTTATATACTTTTTGCACATGCTAGGCATTTAAGTTCTTTTTAACCTGTATCTCATGAGAAACTATGTCTCAGAGAAATTAAACAACTTGTTCAAAGCCTGACTCTTCTACAGCAGAGCCCCTAGCTTTGTTTAGGTCTTTCTGGCTACTCGTGGCAATGACCTCGTTATTATTATGCCCATACAGCCTTTCTGTGCCTACGTAGGTTTTCCCATCTCACTTGCTTACCTGCAGCAACCTGGTCTCTTCATAACCATCATTCTTAAATAAATACAGATCCAGTACAAGAGGTTGAAAATATTGAAGTAGGTACAGCCTCAGACCCTTGACAAAATCTGTTTAATGGCCTGATTTTATGTATTTAAAATGGTGAGAGAAAGCACACCTGCCCTTGGGTTTTATCAGTGTAGGCACAGACCTCGGAATTAGAGAACCACAAGCCTTACTCCCATGGCTTTCTTTTATTAGTGCTATGGAAACTGAAATAGATCTAAGAAACTTCCCTCTCAACTCATTAAGATGAAGAAAGGAGAGAAATGCATAATATGTAAGATAGGGATCATTTACCTAAGGATAAGCTGTGCTTGAGGTGGGAGAGGATGGGGCTTCTCTGTCCTGGGCCCTTGATTTTCCAGTTCCTCCCTGAGAGTGCACAAGGCCTTTGAAATGTGCCCCTCACCCTCCTTTCTGTCCCATGTTCCTTCTAGATCTTCTTCCTTCCTTTCCATAACTCCCCAGACTACTATAGTACATTCAGGAGGACATATAATAGGTGATTCCTCTTCCTTTCTTTACTCTTCTTCCCCTTTGCTTTCCCCTTCCCTTTTCTTCTGTTTCCTGCTTTCCCAAAGCTTGGCATTGCTCCTGATGAAGTGAAATACAGGGTAGAATCAAAGTGGTCACAAGCTCTTATTCCAAATATTTTCTTTCCCATTTCAGGCCTTGAAACTTGACCACCACCCCCCCCAGCCCCTCCCAACCTCCCCTCCCCTTCAGAAAACTCCAAAAACCTGAGTGGGAAATGAAGAGCATCCATTGTCATTCCACGTTCTATGTGTAAGCTAGAACTTTCTAGATTTTGTATTTTGGGTGTTCTGCTTCTAGGAGAACCAAGGCATGGTGATCCCATCCTGGGAAAACCAAACAACCATAGTAGAATTTGTGCTTCAAGGATTCTCTTCCATCTGGCAGGTAAATATTTCCCTCTTTATGATGTTTTTAGTTTTCTACATCTTAACTGTCTCTGGAAACATCCTCATTGTCCTGCTAGTTTTGTTCAACTATCACCTCCATACCCCAATGTACTTCTTCCTGGTGAACCTGTCCTTTCTGGAGATCTGGTATACCTCCAACATTGTCCCCAGGATGTTGCTGATTATCATAGCCGAACAGAAGACTATCTCCATGGCTGGCTGCCTGGCACAGTTCTACTTCTTTGGATCCCTGGTTGCAACAGAGTGCCTCTTGCTTGCTGTGATGTCCTATGACCGCTACTTGGCCATCTGCCAACCTCTCCGCTACCCCATCCTCATGACTGGTCCCCTCTGCATCAGGCTTGCTGCCAGCTCTTGGCTCTGCTGCTTTCTCTTCACAGCAATCACCATGGTCCTACTTTCTAGACTAACTTTCTGTGGATCTAATGAAATTAATCACTACTTTTGTGACTTCACCCCTCTGGTCCATCTCTCCTGCATGGACACCTCACTGACTGAGTCCATTGCCTTTGCCACATCTTCTGCAGTGATGCTGGTCCCATTTTTCCTCGTTGCAGCCTCTTACTCCTGTATCCTCACTGATATCCTAAGAATCCCATCTGGCACAGGCCAGCGAAAGGCTTTCTCTACCTGCTCTTCCCACCTCACCATGGTCATGGTGTTCTATGGGACTCTGATTGCCTCCTACCTCGTGCCTTCAGCCAATTCTTCCCATCTCTTACGCAAAGGGTTCTCTCTGCTCTATACCATCTTGACGCCCATGTTCAACCCCATCATCTACAGCCTGAGAAATAGAGATATACATAAAGCCCTGAAGAGATGCTTGAGTAAGAAGCCAGATTTCCTCCAATAATGCAAAAAGGAAAAGAGCTGTTTGTCCAAGGTTTGGTGAGATGGATTGAGTCATTTACATTCTATATACAAAGGCAACTACATAAGCCTACATAAGATCAGATGTCTCAGAGTATGGCCGTGGACACCACTGAGTTCTGACACCCTCAGGTGAACTGGTATCCCAGGATATGATCTAAGCAGATCAGACTCTGCCCCATCATCTCCAGAAGACCTGGTTTCTTGTGTGAAAGTTCAACATCCAAAATATTCATTGAAGGTCTACTATATCCAGGAACTGTGTTGACACAAGTGACACAGTGATGGACAAAAACAGAAGTTCCTCCTCTCACTGAACTCATAGCCAATGGGAGAAAGAAAAACATTAATAAAATAACTAATGTAAAACTACATATATAAATATGAAATTACACTTGTGATTCAAAATTAAAAATAATAAGATGTTAATTGCACATCAAGAATGTGGAACTTCAGTACCTTTCTCTGGAACAGGTTTGGCTTTGGAAAAGCATTTTGTAATCCTTTGGACTATAGGATTTAAAAGTGGGAAAATGAAGATTTGGGAAATGAAGGAAGGCAGAGGATCCACAACAATATCTTCAGCTCTCCGTCTCCCCTGCTTCAATAATTACAGGCTCATTTGGAAGGCCTGAGATTTATATTTTTCAAGCTGCATCCTCCTGCCAGGCTCCTGCCTGTACTTGCTCCTCTTCTTGCTGGTACCTGCTCTCAATAGTTAGAACAGCGAGAGTGGCAGACATGCTCTTCTTCTGCGATTCTAAAGAGCTGAATTGACTTCACAGTAGAAAAGCCAAGGTTAGCATTTAATGCTCCAAAGCTGCCTGCCTCCTTGCTTGACTCCTACAAATCATGATCCTCCAGTGCTGAGGACAGAAGTATCTCTTGCCGAACTTTCTCTTGAAGCATTCTTCTTTCTTTGAGTTAAGCGAAGAGATTACGTTCACCATTCATGGAAGTTACTCAAAACCCTGGCTGGGAAACAGCACATATGAGATTGCACTGGGTATCAAAAACATTCTCATGTCTTGCTTTATGAAAAAAGAATTGCCCTCTTCTTGATTCTCTTGTAAACTATGGTTAAAAGAAATAAAACAGAGTTCCTATGGCTAAGAGATTTAAAATGAAGTTAGGTGGTCATTCTGGTCACTCTTATGCAGGTCTCAGGCAGATATCACAAACTACCAAAGGATGCAAAACCTCTAGCAACAATGTTCCTCAAAACCCCAAGGATATCTGGACCATAAAACAAACCACAAAATAAAGAACCCAGTTAGCTACCTAAACTGAAGGACATTTAGAGTACCCCAAACATCCACCAACCACAAACAACTTGTGTAATATTCTTTTCCTTTGAAAATGTTTTCCTGCAAATGTCAAGGTGGGACATGATTTGGGTTGCTGCCTGAATCTGTGCTCCTCGAATTGCAATTGGAAGACCCCAAATAAATGCCTTTGTTGCCTTGCAGCTTAGTTTGTTATTTCTCAGTGAACACTGGAAATGTCCTGTGAGTTCATCTCGGGTACTCCCGTTGGAAATAAAAGTTGTCAGCTCTCAGTTGTCCACAGGTATCTCATCGGCAGCATGTCTTAATGTTAGATTAGCATTCAAGGAAGTTGTCTAGCTGACTAGGAGAGAAGTCTTTAGTGTCACCTGGCAAGTTTTGAATTCAAGCTCTGCCACTTTCCAGCAGTGTGGCTTTGGACAGATTACCTAAACTCTCTGATTTTAGCTTTTTTCATCTGTAAATGAGGAAATGTCATACCTATCTCTTACTGCTGCTAAGTAAGTACATGTTCAGTGCACTGCCTGGACCACAGGAAGAGATCACTGAGTGGTAGCTTGTATAAATCTTCTAGTTTCTACCTCCCACACCAAAGCCCACCCAAAACCAGTATTTAGTAGGCATTCATTTTTTATATTATAGAATGATAAGAGCTCAGAATTTTAAGATCCACAGAGAATGTATAGATTAGTTAGCCTATCTTGTTTCACAGATGAGGGAAGTAGTCCCGGAGGGGATTTAGGCAGACTTTCCCTGGGTAATTATCTAACAAACACTATAACCCAGCACTTCTGTTTCTGATTCCGGGCCTCTCTCAACCATACTGTTGCTGGCGCTGGGTTCTAGGTTCTTGACAATGTCGCATAAAGGAATTTAAGGATATGGCATGGGTAGGCAAGCAAGTAAAGAGTTTATTGTGAAACGAGAAAAAGTGAGAGCACACACTGGAGATTTGAGTGCGGGTGTGCTACAGAATGAGACTCGTGCTGCGGCCACTGGGCAGGCTTTTTTAAAGGCAGTTCTTTCCCCTTCCCCCTTCCCCATGTTGAGGAGGGATTGCAGCTATTTGTTCTTCTGATTGGTTGCCTTCCTGCCTTCCTGTTGGTTATACTATGGACCACTCAGGTTGCACCTGTTAGCTTTCAGGGAACCAATGAGGAGGGATTTAGATTTCAGGGAACCAATGAGTTACTCAGGGCTTCTTTTGAGCCTGGGAGTTTCAAATGGGTCCCTGTGGCCAGGTTCTTGTCGGGCATTTCAGCTGTAACAGGGCTTTGTTTTTGAACAGTTACCTTCCCTCAGGGGCTTTTCTGGGCAGGGTCTTGTGGCCATGTTCTTTGCTGTGTTTCAGCTGTGATGGTTATGGCTCTGTTCTGACCAGCTGCCTGCCTTCCTTTCCTATACTAACTTGCCTCAATACCACACAAATCTACCAGCTCAGTGGTTTCTCTCCTTGTTCAGTGACACATAAGGAAACCCCAGTTTATACAGTATAATTGCCTGCAGAACCACTGTTTTGTTACATCTAGCAGGGAGAAAATGCCAAAGTCATCAACATCCCTCTGCACTGCACCCCATACAAGGCCACAGGTTCAAATCAGATAACAAGGCCTTAGGAAGACTTCCAGGAAGATGGTGGACTAGAAAGACACGGGATTCTATTCTCTCCCTGAAAAATAACTAAAGTACAGGGAGAAATGGCCTGGCAAAAAATCTTTTAGGGTTTAGGACACAGGGGAAGGCTGGACACCACCCAGAAGAGAAAGGGACAAAGGAAAAGAATTGTAACAGTAAAACTGAGTTAAAAATGGCAGCTGCTGCTGCCGACACCCTCCCCCACACTATAGACACTTTTGAATACTCAGGCCTCAGGATGGGTGGCTACAGACAAAGGGGGCCCAGATCTCTACCTTCTCAGGAAAGGGGAGCAAGAGGGACACAGCCTAAGGCTGACTGAGCTTTTGACCCACAAATTTGGTTTGCTGAGCCCCACTAGCCTTTGCTGGCTGGGTGGGGCTACGCCATTGCTTGTCTTGGGAGCCACCTAGAGACTAAAGTGATTGGACCCTCTCAATCTCCCTCTCTACTAACTGAGACTGATTGTTGAGGATGCAGAGGGAAGTGGAGTTATATCCTAACCAGGAAAAGGGAGGAGGCTGCCAACGAATGTTGGAGAACTGACTCTGACAAAGTTTGAATTACGAGGCCCTTAGCCTTCAGGCAGGATCATCTGTCACATTGATCCAGTCAGTGTTGCAGCAAACACACTCTGAGGAGGCATTGAACTGAGACAGCTGACAAAGCACACCATCTGCTGGCAGACAAAGGAAGTGCACATGAGGAAATTAAAAGTAAATAAATACGAGAGGTTATTTCTGGCCTTTATAGCCTCATTCCCCAAGGCCCTAGGAAGTGGGTCTGCAACCCATTACTGGGTCCAGAGCCCAGTTTTGAGAAACTAACAAGGACAATCCTAAAGACCCAGGGTGAACCAAGAATCAAAGAACAGCAATAACACACAGCCTCACACCACTAAATCCCTATAAAAGAAAGAAAAATTAAGCATCTGAGTAAACTTACCATCCTAATCAGATGCCTAGACATCAGCAAAAAATTATGAGCCACATTAAGAAAATGGAAGACATGGACCAAGAAAAGGAATATATAAAAGTCCCAGAAGAGACACAGGATTTGAGACAACTATTTAACAAGATGCACACAAATTTCCAAAATCAAATTAATGAGTTGAAAGACAATACAGCTATAGAGATAAACAACATCAAGAAGATATTGGGCAAGCACAGAGAAGAATTAGAAAATCTGAATAAAAAAGTAAAAGAGCTCATGAGAATAAAAGACATGATAGGTAAGATAAAAGAACATGCTAGAGGCATATAACAGCAGACTTGAAATGAAAGAAAAAAGAATAAGTGATACTGAAGACAGAACAACTGAAATTGAAGAGAGAAAAGAGCAGAGAGAGAAAAGAATGGAAAAAAATTGAGCAGGAGATCAGGGATTTGAAGGACCACATGCAATGCAACAACATACGTATCTTAGGAGTTTCAGAAGGAGAAGAGAAAGGAAAAGGGGCAGAAAGAATATATGAGGAAATAATAGCTATAAAGTTCCCAGTTCTTATGAAAGAAATGTATTTACATGTCCAAGAAGCACTGCATACCCCTGTCAGAATATCTGAGTAGACCTACTCCAAGACATATACTACTCAAAATGTCAAACATCAGAGATAAAGGGAAGATTCTGAGTACAGGAAGGGAGAAGCAAACCATCACATATAAATGATGCCCAGTCAGACTAAATTTCTCATCAGAAACCATGGAGGCAAGAAGACAGTGGTGTGCTATAATTAGGATACTGAAAGAGAAAAACTGCCAGCTGAGAATTCTTTATCTAGCAAAATGGTCCTTCATATATGAAGGTAAGTATAAAATATACACAAACAAATAGAAACTAAGAGAATTCATAAAAAAGAATCCACATTTGCAGGAAATATTAAAGGAAGCCTTAAGTCTGAAAGAAAAAGACAGGAGAAAGAGGCTTGGAGGAGAGTATACAAGAAAGAATAGCAGAAAGGATAATTAAAAGAGTAAACAGACAGGTGAAAATAAGATATGACATATGAAACAAAAGAATAAAATGATGGAAGTAAATAATGCATTTACAGTAATGTCAATGAATGTGAATGGATTGAACTCCCTGATCAAAAGATATATGCTGACAGAATGGATTAAAAATCATGAACCAATCATATGCTGCCTACAAGAGACTTACCTTAGACCCAGGCTACAAACAAGGTAAAAGTGAAAGGTTGGAAAAAGATACTCCATTTAAATAGTAACCAAAAAAGAGGAGTGGTAGCTATACTAATATTAGACAAAACAGACTTTAAATGTAAAAGAGCATTATATATTAATAAAATGGACAATCTACCAGGAAAATATAATAGTCATAAATATTTATACATCTAACAAGAGTACCCCAAAATACATGAGACAAACTCTGGCAAAACTGAAGGGAGAAATACACATCTCTACAATAATCATTGGAGACTTAAACATACCACTCACAGCATTTCATAGAAGAACTAGACAGAAGATCAACAAGGAAACAGAGAATCTGAACAGTATGATAAATGAGTTAGACCCAGACAGATCATTGCACCCAAACTCAGAGGCTAATACAATCTTCTCAAGTGCCCATGGAGCTTTCTCCAGGATAGACCACATGTTAGGGCACAATGCAGCTCTCAATAAATATCAAAAAATTGAAATTATGCAAAGCACCTTCTCAGATCATAATGGAATGAAACTGGAAATCAATAAGAGACAGGAAGGAGGTAAATTTGCAAATGTGTGGAGGCTAAAGAACACACTTCTAAATAATCAGTGGGTCAAAGAAGAAATTGCAAGTGAAATCAGTAAATATACTGAGACAAATGAAAATGAGAACACAACGTATCAAAACTTAGGGATACAGTGAAGGCATTGCTGAGAGAGAAATTTATAGCCCTAAACACCTCTCTTAAAAAAAGAAGAAAGAGCTAAAATCAAAGATCTAATTTAACACCTGGAGAAATTAGAAAAAGAACAGCAAACCAATCCCAAAGCAGGCCGAAGGAGAGAAATAATAAAGATTAAAGGAGAAATAAATGAAATCATAACAGCAATAACAACAAAAAACAACAATAGAGAAAATCAACAAAACGAAAAGCTGGTTCTTTGAGAAGATCAATAAAATTGTTAGCTGGACTAACAAAGAATAAAAGGAGAGAAGATGCAAATAAATAAAATTAGAAATAAGTTATGACTGACCCCCAAAGAAATAAAAAGGATCAAAATAGGATATTATGAGAAACTATATGCCAACAAACTAGACAACTTAGATTAAATAGACAAATTCCTAGAGATGCACAAACAGCATATAAGAAATACAAGAAATTAACAAATCAATCACATTAAAAGAGATTAAATCCATCACGGACAATCTCCCAACAAAGAAAAGTCAAGAACCAGATGGCTTCACAGGAGAATTCTAACAAGCATTTCAAAAAGAATTAACACCAATCCTGTTTAAACTCTTCCATAAAATTGAAGAGGAGGGAAAATTACCCAACACATTTTATGAAGCCAACATCATCCTAATACCAAGGCCAGATAAAGACACTACAAGAAAATAAAATTACAGACCAATCACTCTAACAAACATAGATGCAAAAATTCTCAACAAAATACTTCCAAATAGAATCCAGAAGGATATCATGACCAAGTGGGATTTATTCCTGGTATGCAAGGCTGGTTCAACATAAGAAAATCAATCAGTGTAATACACCACATTAAAGAATTCCAGGGAAAAAAAACAACATGATCATCTCAATCGAAGTGGAAAAGGCATTTGATAAAATCTAGCTCCTTTCTTGATAAAAACACTTTGAAATACAGGAATAGAAGGAAAATTCGTCAATATGATAAAAGGTTTATATGAAAAACCCACAGCCAGCATCATACTCAATGGGGAAATACTGAAAGCTTTCCCTCTAAGATTAGGAACAAGACAAGGATGCCCAAAGTCACCATTGTTATTCAACATTGTCCTAGAAGTTCTAGGAAGAGCAATTAGAAAAGAAAAAAACAATTAAAGGCATCCAAGTAGAAAAAGACGATGTAAATCTCTCATTATTTGTGGACAACATGATCATATATTTAGAAAATTCTAAAATGTCTACAACAAAGCTACTTGAGCTCATAAATGAGTTCAGCAAAGTGGCAGGATACAAGATCAACACGCAAAAATCAGTAATGTTTTTGTACACTAGTATTGAACAATCTGAGGAGGAAATCAGGGGAAAAAATCCATTTACAATAGCAACAAAAAGACTCAAATACCTAAGAATCAATTTAACCAAAGAAGTACAGGGTCTGTATGCAGAAAACTGTAAAACAATGCTAAAAGAAGTCAATGAACCTAAACAAATGGAAAGACATTCCATGTTCGTGGATTGGAAGATTAAATATTGTGAAGATGTCAATCCTACCAAACCTGATTTATAGATTCAATGCAATACCAATCAAAATTCCAAAGGCCTAATTTACAGAAATAGAAAAGGCAGTAACCAAGTTCAGTTGGAAGGGAAATTGCATCAGAATAGCTAAAAGCAGTCTACAAAAGAAGAGCGACATGGGAGGAGTTTCACTGCCTGACCTTGAAACATATTACAAAGCTACAGTAGTCAAAACAGCATGGTACTGGCATAAAGATAGACACATCAACCAGTGGAATAGAATTGAGAATCCAGAAATATACCCTTACCTCTACAGCCAACTGTTTTTTACAAACTACCAAGCCCATGTTAATGGGACTTAACAGTGTCTTCAACAAACGGTGCTGGGAGAACTGGATATCTATAATCAAAACAATGAAAGAGGACCCCTATCTCACTCCTTATACAAGAATCAACTCAAAATGGACCAAAGACCTAAATATAAAATCCAGGACCATAAAACTACTAGAAGAAAATGTAGGGAAACATCTTCAAGACCTTGTGGTAGGTGGTGGTTTCTTGCATACTACATCCAAAACATGTGCAACAAAAGAAAAAATAGATAAATGGGACCTCCTCAAAATTAGACACTTTTGTACCTCCCAGGACTTTGTCAAAAGGGTGAGAAGGCAGCTGACTCATTGGGAGAAAATAATTGGAAATCACATGTCAGATAAGGGTTTAATATGGAGGATATATAAAGAGATGTTACAACTCAACAATAAAAAGACAAACGACCCAATTAAAAAATGGGCAAAAGACTTGAATAGACATTTGTCCAAAGAAGAAATACCAATGGCAAAAAAACACATGAAAAAATGCTCAGCATCACTAATGATTAGGGAAATGTAAATCAAAACTACAATGAGATATTTCATACCTGTCAGAATGGCCACTATTAAAAAGACAGAGAACTACAAGTGTTGGAGAGGATGTGAAGAGATAGGAACACTTATTCATTGTTGGTGGGAATGCAGAATGGTACAGCCACTGTAGAGGACTGTTTGGCAGTTCCTAAAGAAACTTAATATGGACTTGCCACGTGACCCAGCAATATCACTACTGGGTATGCAGAAGAACTGAAAGCAGTAACAAGAACAGACATTTGCACACCAATGATCATAGCAGTGTTATTCACAATTGCCAAAAGTTGGAAACAACCTAGGTGTCCATCAACCGATGAATGGATGAACAAATTGTGGTATATTCACACAATGGAATATTAGCAGCTGTAAGAAGAAATGAAGTTGTAAAACTTATGACAACATGGATGAACCTGGAGGACATTATGTTGTGTGAAGTAAGCCAAACACGAAAGGACAAATACTGTGTGATTGTGCTACTATGAACTAAATATATTGTGTAACATATTGTATGATTCCATTTATATAAAATTTAAATATAAATCAATTTATAAAGATGAAATTAGATTAGTGGTTATGTAGGGCTGGGGAAGGCATGCTAAGGGATGTAGAGTTTTCCTTTTTGCAATAATGATTGTAGTGATGAATACTCAACATTGTGATTATACTAAAAGCCATTGATTTTATACTTTGGATGGATCGTATGGTATGTGAATATATCTCAATAAGACTACTTAATAAATAAATAAGTAATTGTACAACAAAGCCTCAGGAATTTTGTGGCTGGGACAATAGCTGTTACCTGAGAGAAATATTTCCCCACTATGCCTTCTGCAGGAAGCTACAGAAGGACCTAGATGGCCTTTCTCCAGGCCCTCCCAAATGGTGAAGGAGAGGTGTTGGGTATAGAACTGGCTTCTTATTTTCATTGAGATGTGACAATGAAACACACAGCCTGAGGAGTCTCCTTTCAGGTCACTGTGGGCTGCAGGACCAGAGGAGCCACATCTCTAGCTCCACAACTGAAATTAAACCAGAACCCAAGGGTCTGGTTACCTGGTTTCTATCCTTAGAGTTGAGCAAAGGGGCCCAAGAGACCAACAAACAGGGCCTGGGGGTGAAGAGTCTCTGAGCCCCACCCCTGTACTCCCCAAGCACTTCTGCTTTTATCTATCTTATTTATTGCTGTGCCATTTAAAACTTCATTTGAATAAAGACTTCCACTACTATATATGCACACACACATACATTTTTCTTTTTAACTAGACCTTTTCTTTTCATTATAGCTTGCCTTATTTCCTGCTGGAAAAGTGTACAAAAACAAAGGGATCATGTTTGAATCAACTTATGCCCTGTAAATTCAAGGATAATTAGTGTGCCCTGGCTTAAGAAAGGATAAGAAAAGAGTCTCTGGAGGAACCATAGCTCCTGGGATGACCACCTGCTTCTGTAGATGATTTGGTATCACAGTTGCCAGCACTGTATTTTGTATGTCTTCTGAATCTCTGTAACAGACTTCTCTTTCACAAGTTGACTCTAAAAGCAACACTTGCCAATGACTTTCCGGCTTATCAAGGATGGCTGTTCCTATGAAGCCCTGGATGCCCCCAGTTGGCATGACCATACCCTGATCTATTTGTTCTTTGAGGCTCAGGTTTGGGTTGGCCTGCAAAAGGAGCCTCTCATTATCCACTGACTTAGTCTGTTTCCTCGGAGGAGAATGCTACATGTTGCTCTATAAGCTCCCAATTCTTGTCCCAAGGCTGTGAAGTCTTTTGCTGATGGTTGGGATGTACAGTCAAAGCTGGATTGGGAGGAGAGGTGATCGTGGCCATTGCCATCATCACAGGGAGTAACTGCTTAGTTTTTTCTAAGCTCAGGTAAGAGGACAAGAAAACCCATCCACTCTGGGTTACAGAAAGTGGTGTCCAATCTGGGTGGTTTCCCACTGATTTCACACCCACTTGAGCTCAGTGAAGATGGGACATTGCCAAGTGACAGTCACAGCTTTCATGCTAGATCAGGATCTGCAGCACAAGGGGACAACTCCTGTTCATCCTTCTGGAGGCTGACTTCCTCCCTAAGCACTGAGTTGTGACATCTGCTTGGTTACTATCTAGCTGAGTCCTGTGACAAGTTTCTTAATTGCTTATGCCTCAGGCTCCATATCTGAAAACTCAGAAAGATTGCCTTACTGTGTTCTAAGAAATGTTCTGAAAATAATGACTAACATTCATGTAGTACTTTAAACTCTACAAAACTTTCCACATAGTTTCTCATTTGGCTATAAAGTAGGAATCATTCCCACAGTGCAGAAGAAGAACATAAAATTCAAAGATGCTAAATGACTTTTTCAAAACATCTCTGTGAAGGCCTTCTGGTTTCCAACCCTCTGTTATGTCCATTGCATCATACTCCTAGCTCAATATAGAGCTCTATAATTTAGTGTTTCTCTTCTGGGTATGCTTTTTTAGTACAGCTACACTAATCAACCATGACACTGACTTGTCTTTTGGGCTTGATCAATTGTGACACTGGCAATCTTGCATCCATGGCAGCCCCTGCTGTCAATATTGTCCCAGATGCCATACTGCAAACAGTTTGGCACATTTTTGCATAATGTCTGTGGTATGTTATGGCTACTTG
Source organism: Tolypeutes matacus (assembly GCA_026826555.1). Lineage (NCBI taxonomy): Eukaryota > Metazoa > Chordata > Mammalia > Cingulata > Chlamyphoridae > Tolypeutes > Tolypeutes matacus. The sequence goes on along the minus strand of JAKSZT010053947.1, from coordinate 4,917,742 downwards.
CTTTAGGTCTTAAGAATGATGTCAATTCTAGACAATTTATACCCAATTTCTGAAACCCAGATTTTTAATTCAATTCTCAATGTGATTGGTTTTCTGAAACTCAAGAAATATCTGGTTGATATAAAGCCAAATCTTATAATTTTCAAGCACTTAGATTTATTTCTAAGATACAACTCATAATAGCAACAAAATTTTGTGAAGAATTTTCTTTTTAAAATGATGTTCTCTTTGAACTGTCTTCAAACCTCTAATTTTAGAGTCCATAAGCAAAATCAAATGTGCCACTAGTTAAATTTAATCTCCCACCTGAAGTTTCCAGTCTTGTAATTCCCACAATCTATCTATGTTCCCCCAAGCTCTAATATTCATGCTTTCTTGAGTAACTAGCCAGAACAAGCTGAGGAATTCTATCTGCATTTTTCTCATATTTCAATAGTGACTGTTTTCCAATAGTAAAAAGTAACATTCATTCACCTAGAAAGCTAAAAAAGGTACCAGGGATTGAACCCAGGACCTTGTACATAGGAAGCAGGCACTCAACCACTGAGCTCCATCAGCTCCCCAATGAGAGTTGGGTTTTTTCATTTCTTTGTTTGTTTTTAGGAAGTACCAGGGATTGAACCCTGGACCTCATACATGGGAAATAGGCGCTCAACCACTTGAGCTACATCCGATCCCCCAGATGTGTTTTTTTTTTTACCAGGAGGTCCCGGGGATCGAACCCGGGTCCCTCCATATGGGAGACGGACGCCCAACCAGTTGAGCCACATCCGACCCCCCCCCCAGATGTGTTTTGACAGATGCTACTGCATGATAATGGAGCACCAATAAGTTGCATTCCCATGCTTTATCTGGACAAGTTCAAGACTCCTAAATTCCCAGGCTCCCTTATCATATATGAGGCCTGATCGATAGACCATGCATTGAGAAGACCAAACCATGAGTCTGTACTTCTGCTAAATCCCTTTTCTAATTTTTTTTTTTTCAAAGTTTCTGAACATTCTTTTGGAGCATTCAACAACTTCGTGTGCCCTGATATTATCTTAATTCTCCATTTGTTTTTGTTCTTGTCTCTCCAAATGGATTGTAAATATCTGATTAAGAAACAGCATTAGTTCTCAATAACATGTTGTTATTGAGTCTGAGTGGATGTAAAGTTCTCTAACCCCAGGCCACAGTCACCTCTGGTCATCAAGCACTTGGACCAGTCTTTTCCAGTGGGCTTATAGAGAGGGGCACATTTGAGGAAAAATTTCCTCCATTAAAATGGATGTTCATTTTGCTATGAGTAACTCTTGTTTTGAGATAGTCTTCCTGATATTTCTAAGGTCCCCTCTTTAATAATCACTCCTGCCTCCACAGATGTTCACCCTACTTCTCTCTCTCCTTCTCTTCCTTTCTCCTCCCTTCCCAAATCTCCAGCTTCTTTAACTTTCAGGTGTCACTAGCTGAAGCAATTCAAACATTTACAGAGCAGTTATGTGCCAGGCATAGTGCTGGGCACCAAAAGCACAATGATGAGCAAGATCAGCACAGAACCATAAAAAGCAAGACAGAACCTTCAGAACTTCAAGTCCAGTGGGGAAGATAATTATAAGAAAAATGAACGATAGGTGGGTGCATGTGGGCAACGGGCACACATAGCAGGAGTATCTGATCCTGTTTAGAAGGCTTCCTGGAAGAAACTGAGATTTGGAGGATGAGTAGAAACCAATCAGGTGAAGAGGTGAAAGAATATTCCAGACAGTCAGAGAGAGAGAGAGAGAGAGAGAGAGAGAGAGAAGTACAATGATTTGTTCAAGCAATCAGTGCAGCTAGACCATTAGGTTGGGGTGGGAAAGGAGAGGCCAGGTGAGAGAGTTAGAACTTAACAGGTGCTATTTAAAACCAAGGGAAACTATTGAAGCATTTTAAGCTGGGGAGTGGTAGAATTAAGTTTACATTTTAGAAGTCTCTCCTCCTGGGGGCAGAACCAGGAAATATCCAAGCTGGTCTTGAAGGAGGCTGGGCTCCAGCAACCCAGCTGAGAAATAATGATTACTGTAAGGGCCTTGGGTTTGGAAAGAAGTGGCCTGCTTTGAGAAATATTTAGGCATAGGTTTAATTTATAGAACTTGATGGCTGATAATATATGGTGGTTTGGGAGAGAGAGTGGCCTCAGGGGCTGCCTGCTTTCTGACTTGGGCAACTGGGAGGATACTCAGCTCTCTTGAATGTGAGGATGCTGAGTTGATTAAACTGCAGTTTGGATATTGGATTTGAGGTGGCTGAGAGAAATCTAAATAGTTATATGTGGAGCTTAAATGAGAGATCTGAGTTGCACATATAAATTTGTGAATCTTTGGCACAGAATGGTAATAACTGATGCAGTCAGTATGGGTGAGGTAACCGAGAAAACAGAATTGAGTGAGAAGCATCTTCCCAGCTCCTCCATTTCAGGGGCCTGTCAGCATGTCAGCAACCCAGGAGAAGGGCACTGATTCCTCAGACTTATATCAGCTGAGAAAATGAGAGTTTATAACAGCATTTCTTAAGGTGTGGTCATGCTTTTGCTGAAAAATTATTCCCTGAGAAATGCCACACATGCACAAATTGTACCATAATCAAATAAGTTTGGGAAGATGCCTGTACTGTACCATCTTAACCCTGAAAGATTTCAGGGGGTCTGTGAGATTGAATTGAAAAAAAAAATCAACTTATTATCTTTATTTTCTCTGACCTCTGATGTTGAGTGCGGTAAAACCGTCTGCTGCTACATTCTGAGAAGAGGTCTGGTTTACACCTGACTGGCAAAGGGGTCTGTGGAACAAAAAAGATTAAGATCCCCTGACTTAGAGAGTACTAAGGACTGACAAGTTCTACAGTAAAGGACATTTTCATCTTTTTTAACTCAGCATTTCCCATGGGCCAGCCCTAGTTACTCCAGAATATGAATGTCTCAGGGTGAAGGAAGAGGGAGAGAGCTGGCTTTCCCAGACAGATTCTTATAAGTCTAGCACAGGCAAGGGTGTCATCTATCTCTTTATTTATCAGATGAGGAAACTGGTTCTGTGTTTGGTTCCAAGTTTCACAGCTAGCAAGTGACATATTGGGGTTATAACCCGGACCCTTAACCTTTTCAATCTAGGAAAATTCTAGTGGTTGCAACAGTGTGAAAAACTAGAAACACATTTTTCAAAGTCTACTGGCCATAGTGTTTCTAAAACAGCATTCCAATTGTTCTCTGTGGACTTGGGTTTGATCTTGGGCAAATTAACCTCTTGGAGTCTCTGTTTGCTCATCTGTAAATGGGACTTAACAGTAACTATCTAACAAGATTACTGTTAGGTATAATTACTGTAATAAACTGAGGCTGAGAGGCTGAGATCTGCTCAAGATCTCACAGCTAACAGAGATAAATATGGAACTGACACCCAGATCTTTGGACTCTAAATCTAGTATTCTCCCTACTAACTAGATTGCTTCAACTGGTGACCCTTAGATCACACTTTAAGGGCTTTCCCCAACTCTACCCTCATGTAAGGACAGTCTTGTTTCTGAGACACATAAGTCTGAAAATGATAGCCCATTCAAATCAGATAGTAGCGATCTGCCCAAAGGCAGCTGGAGGGAAGGTGGGAAGAGGTTGCAATGGCTTGAGTGACCATTCCTAAGTCTCAGTCCTGGAAAATCTTAAACACACACACACACACACACAACCCTGATTCTTGGGTCTTACTCTGGTCTGCCTGAATGGGAACCTCTGCTGATGGCATCAGGCATAGTTATTCAGAAGTAATTTTGAAGTGCCACCCTGACTGAGAAGCACTGCCCTTTTTTAGACAAAAGCTGATGCCCAAATCATCCTAGAACCTACTAGTGCTCACAGCCACCTTGATCCTCAGGCTTTCCTTTGATTTATAGAAACCAGTTTAGACATTGGAACTGGTTATGGGAGGAAGGTTCTAAAAAACCACTGGGGAAGGATTGAATCTGGGGCTAAAGAGGGAGGACTCAGCCTCACTTCCTCTGTCTTCTCATCTGGGCTTCCTGTCGTCACAGCTCGATCACATTTATTCCCCCTTCACTTCTCCTTTTACACAAATAACCCCGGACATCTGTTGTCACCATCTTTGTCACTGCCACCTCAAGGATAATCACAAATTTCTGCCTTTAGGACTCGGGAGCAGTGTCTGCAAAAGGTAGGACTGATGGCATTTTAATTTGGTTTGAACTATTTTATGTGGGATAGAATATCTTCTTAGGAGTCTCCATAGCCTCTGCAGTAACCCTAAAATCTCCTGCAACTTCTGTTTCACAGAAGTTGTGCAAGAAGTTAAAAGATCAGGGACCCTAGTAACACCTGCAAAGACAATCAGGCCAGAAAGACTTATTAACCAAGTTTCATTATCTGTTATCTCTTTGAGCAGGGCATTCATCACTTGCATACTTGAATTTGCTGTAGGACTTGAATCTCTGTGTGTGGTAACTTCTGATGCCTGGAGCTTTCTGTGGGGGGGTGGGGGTAGGGGAATGAAGCTAGAAAGATTCCCCATGTGCTCTGGTCTTGTGATTTTTAAAGCGAGAAGAGAATCAACAACCAGAGCCATTTAGAAAGGTAACTGGGAGTTTGAGATGCTAGTCTTCTTCATGTGAGAAATTTTCAAAAGTAAAAGTACTTCTGTGGTGATTCCTCAGAGTCATGAAACCGAAGGGCACACGGAGCTGAGGGCCAGGAACGCAACATGTGCTCAGCAGACGGATCTTGAGAGGTGAAAGCTAGATGTCCACAAGGGACACTTAGTTTGGTGGTTTTCAAAAATCCTTATTTTCAAGGCTCCTCAAAGTAAGCTTATTCCTGGTGTACATGAATATTAATAAACATTAGATGAAGTACACTTATGAAAGTCAACCAAAAAAAACTTGTTATTACAGTAATTTTCAATTCGCAAGCTATAACTAACAATCCAGTTTGTACGAACTCAGCAAAGTGACTTTCTCTGCAACCACTGTAGTGGTTGCTGGGAGCAGGTTCCCACTGGAAACTCTGTTTCAGAGCTTTCTCTTTCCAAGACCGGCAAGAATCTCACTTGTTTATGCTGTGGAGAGGAGAGGGGAAACAGCCCACAGACCATACCCACCTACCTAGGGCTGGGAAGGAGGCCTAAATCTTTAGATTCGTTCAAGGAAAGGTTTGGCACTTTAGAGGTTATTGAGTCTCGAATTTAAAAACAGAGACCAGATTTTTTAATGTATTCATTTAATCAGCATGTGTTAGCACTTCCCATGGGCTTGGCACTGTGCTTTGCTGGGTGCTGGTGGAGGAGGGGCAGTGGCAAGGGAGAAGTCCTGTCCTTAAGGAATTCCTAAGACAGATAAGAGATCAGATGTGTATGTGGAGGCTTTGGAAGAGAGCTGAGCCAAAGCAGAATCTTAGCTGATGACTGAACAAAAAGTTTTGCTTTCTCAATCTCCAGCGGAATCTGCACTGTTTTGAAACTGTGGTTAAACTGGAGCAGGGGTTGGGCTGAAACATTTCCTGCAATGCTTCCTGTGTGGGCCAGTTCCGAGTATTTAGCTTTCAAATGAAATGACTGGTCACAGGGACTGATTCAATCCATCCCCTCCCAGCTTCTGGGGACCACCACCCAAGTGACCTCGCCTTTGTTAATTGACAACTCCCAGAAAACTGAAATGGACCAACTGCTTTGCTCCTTAGTTTCTAAGCCCTCAGGTTGATACCTGACTGCCCAGAGGTTCTCAGGCTTGAGCCCTGAGGCCAATTGCCTCCTCCACTCCCATCCCACAATGTAACAGCTGCAAGGCAGTGTGCTAAATCTTGGAGACTCAAGGATAAATGCCTTGGCTGTCAGTTCCAAAGAATTTAGAGTCTGCTGTGGAGAACAGACACAGCAATACGTAAATAATAACAAAATGTGGTCTTGTGCCTGGGAGAAGAGGTGACTGCCTGGGCTCACTTTCAAGGAAGTATGAGTTTGCTCTGGGGACTGGGAGTAATGGCCTTCCAGAGAGAGGGAACAGTATGTGCAAATTCAAAGAACTGTGAGCCCCCAGGAATGTTAGAATTGATCGTAATCAAGTGTGATGGGACTATAACAAGTTATGGTTGAAACCCAGGAGATGAAAATTTCTTTCCCCTTTTGGTTCCCTTAAAGAAGGACAGGAGCAGATGTAGCTCAAGTGTTTGAGTGCCTGCTTCCCATATATGAAGTCCTGGGTTCAATTCCCAGTTCCTCCTAAGAACAAAAACAAACAAACAAAAAACCAACTCTCATTGGGGAGCGGATGTAACTCAGTGGTTGAGCACCTGCTTCCCATGTACGAAGTCTTGGGATGAATCCCTGGTGCCTCCAAAAAAAGGAGGAGGACAAGATCAGTGTCCAGAAGGGTTCTAGGCCTAGTCCTGCCAGACTGAGCCCAAAAGGTCCCCATGACTGAATGGATAGAATGTGTAGTGAAATGGGATTGAAGAGGTGGGTTTCTTCCTCTTCAGCCTAGATTTCCCCCTCATTAGAGTGAAGGGTGGGGCTTTTAAAAGAGATTACAGCTACTCTCTTTTTCTCAGCTTCCGTTTCAGGAAGTGATGTGTTCATTATTTACAGTGGTTTGGTTTGTCTTTCTAGATGAGTTGGCTTACAGCACTTCTTGTAGGGAGTGAGTATCCACTATGGGTAGATGGCCCAAGGCTTGGGCACCTGCCTCCAGGAAGCTCCCAGGACCCAGCTGCCGAAGCACAGAAACCCAGAGTAACCAGATAGCCGTGCAGAACTGGCCTCTGTTAGCTGCTGGGGTGGCTGGTAGGTTTGGGGAGGTTGTCTAGAGGTAGGTTTTGTGCCTTTCCAAATCCGGTGAGGGGAGCCCTCAGAGTGGAGGTCATGGATCTCTGTGTTGGGAGGTAGAAACAAGTCCTCTATTCATTTCCCATTTCAGAAGCACAGTCCCTACTCAAGCTATAACATCAATACATCATAGATATAGCCAAGAATTGGAAAAGAAAAGATGCCACAAGGATGCATTTCTATAATCACTTAAAAATGAGAGAGCTATAGGTTTTGAGTATTAGAATATAGTGCTTATAAGGAATTTACAGATTATTTAGGTTCACATAAAGTAACCAATTCATTGTGGGAATCCAATAATTTTTAGCTATTATTATAACTTTCCAATCTGTTTATTTTTCAGGTAAAGTGAACATGTTCAAAGTCACAAAATTATTAATTAGTTAATTATGTCTTCTGATTCTCTGTGGAATGCTTTCTTCCACATTGTACTATGTACCCTTTTCTTATAGATTTCTTTTTAAATAGGTGTCATTGGACCCCATTCTTTGTTTACATAAAGAAATTTCCAGCATATTTTAACATAAACAAACATAAAAATACAACTTAATTATAAGTCAGACTATCAAACTAGAAAATCAAATATTTATATCAAAAGTTTGATAAATTATATTTCAGGAAAACTAGATTTATGAATAGGAATGAGAAATGATTTTGATGACTCACATCTTTTAAAAGTTGTCCAAAGTAAACTTGGATGCATGGCTTAATATTCACTCTATATATGGTAACAGGAGCAAATAGAGGCATTAAAAATTACTCCATGGGTCATTTTTCTAAAAATAGGTATTGTAGAATCTCAGTATTTATACTACCAGAGACCTAAGTTATAGTGATTTTTGAGATCAGAATTCATTGGATCATTATTAATGTTCAACTCCTTTTTTTTTTAACTTTTTATTTCAACACAAATTCAGAAAAGTTCACCCATATTTCCCAAATATTGTCATTTTGCCATATTTGCTTTATCCTTCCCCAGCTTTCCCATTTGAGAGTAATTGCTGACATGCTGTCCTTTCCTCCTCTATATTTCGATGTGTAGTTTCTGAAAACAAAAACATTCTCTACATAACCACTTTACAATGATCAAAACCAGGAAATTAACACTGATACAATACTAGAAACAATCTATAGATTTTATTCAGATTCTACCAATTGCTCCATTAATATTCTTTATGCCAAAAGGAAAAACTCTGATCATGTATTGCTTTTAATTGCCATGTTTCTTAGTCTTCTTTCATCTGGAACAGTTTTTGAGTCATTGTGTTTTGTGACAGTGATATTCTTGAACACTACAGGTCAGTTATTTTCTAGAATGTTCTCTGTGAATTTGATGTTTCTTCATGATTAGATTATGGTTATTCAAACTTGATAGGAGTACCATAGAAGTGGCTTCCAATGTCCCACAGAGTCTTTTTTTATTTTTATTTTTTAGAAGGTACCAGGGATTGAACCTGGGACCTCATGTATGGGAAACAGGCATTCAACCACTGAGCTACATCCACTCCCCAATTAGAGTTGGTTTTTTCGTTTGTTTTGTTTTTAGAAGGTACCTGGGATCAAACCCTGCACTTTGCACATGGGAAGCAGGCACTCAACCACTTGAGCTACATCCACTTCCCCGACAGAGTCTTGCTTAAGCTGGGAATAGCTTGACTGTCTGTACCAGGAAAGGCCTCCAGGAGAGAGGCCATTCCTTCATTGCAAAGCTCTACACATTTTTAGGGAAAGAGCAATAGAGAACCTCTAGTGTACTGACTCTGTAACAGTGGAATCTTCCTGATTTAAGGAGTGACCTTGTTTTGAAGGCCCCCACCCCAGCTCAGCTGCTAGTAGCATCTGTGATTCTTCTGCTGAGCTAGCTCAGAACTGCTAAACCAGCACCTCACTGAGCTCCCAAGTGCAAGGAAATGAGCCTCCAAGATTATCTGGATTTGTTTTCCCTCACCTTTACTTCTTCCTTTTTTCTCTGTTCTACAAATCACCAACTTTCTCTCCCCTGAGAACAGCTTTGAAGGGGAAAACTTTTCACAACTCACAATTTCAGGAAAGAATAAGATGACCCACACACTCCTTTGACAGGGTGATAGAGGGATGAGAGGAAATTAATGCATAAAAGTTGATGGCTTTTATTTGTTTTAATATCAGCTCTCAACTGCCTATTACTCTTTCCAAGAAATATATACCCAAAACCACTCACCCTCCTCACACTGGTGGCATAAGCTTCCTAGATGCTCATCACATTGCAGCAACTGTCGAGTCGGGAAGTGGGAGGCACAAAACTGGAGCCTGGGACAATGGAAGGACCACAGGCTTCAGAGGCTGAAAGACATGGCCTGCATGTTGTCTTTGCTGGTTATTAGCTGGGTGACATTGTGCCAGTCACACAGGCTGTCTAAGCCTTGGGCTTTTCTGTTTGCAAAATGGGGATAATGATACCTAAATTGTAGAGTTGATATGAGAATTATGAATAAGATATATTTATGAAGAGCTCAGCATTTTGTGGGGTTCAGTCTATCTATCTATCTATCTATCTATCTATCTATCTATCTATCTATCTATCTA
>JAKSZT010053947.1:4867894-4900005 GCA_026826555.1 Tolypeutes matacus | reverse complement strand
TTTTTTTGGTTGTTAGCATTGTTATAACTGTTATGCAGATAGCAAAATATAGCAACTAAACATTGTCAGTGATTTACAGTATAGTTTACAATTTAGATGATACAGTTTAATAATTTTGATGATATTTACCATGTCCTGTGTCCATTACTGAAAGGTAATGAAAAACCTTCCCCATGACCACCAAACAACCCATTAGATCTTGACTGTTCCCTTCTCCCCAGCCCCCCAGGGCCCATGATACCCCCTTCTCCTAACCCATGGAATGTCAAGATTCACAGTTACATGCCCTGGTGCTCATTTTTTTTTGGTTACTGTTTGTGTGGAGTATCTTTTTCCAACCTTTCACTTTTAGCTAGTTTGTATTCCCAGGTCCAAAGCGCCTCGCAGCTGCTCCTGGTCTTCCAGGTTGTTCTGCACCTACTTGCACATGTAGAATATAGGGCAGTCCCAGCTGGTGCAGATGATGCCCTCATGCAGGCTGCCCTGGCACCACTGGCACTGGGTCCAGAGGCTCTAGAAGCCTTCCTCCAGGGCATTCAGGTGGAACACCTCCTTCTGGTACAGCTCTGACTCCTGGGGCTGGCAGAATCTGCACACGGCTTCCTGGTGGCTGAGCACTGAGCAGAAGCCCATGCAGCAGCTGCGGTGCTGGGCGAATACCACGAGGACGCCCACCTTGCTCTTGAATACCGTCTTGCAGCGCTTGTCCTCCCCATACAGCAGCAGGGCCTCGGTGCTGCCCTTACCCAGGATGGGCTCGAAGATGCACAGGAGCGTTCTTGGCAAGCTGCTGCTCCAGGTAGTACTGCGGGTGGATGGGCAGGCCGTGCTCCAGTAGGAAGATGGTGTTCTTGGACTTCGTGTAGGTGGCCATGCCCTTGGAGGCACTGATGATCACGTAGGGGACACGGTCGCCCAGGATGGGCGTGCTGCCAGGGTCCTGCTTCCTCATCCTCTCAGCCAGCTGCACGCGAGGCCTGCCCGCGTAGTCGTTGGCGGTGCGCATCAGCTCCCTGGTGGTGACCAGCAGGTGGGAGATTACGTCTTGCACATGGGCCACAGCGCCGCCGGAGTCTCGGTTGATGCGCAGGCTGCGCAGGGAGGCGGTGACGAGGATGGCCACGAGGGGGCAGTTGTCCCTGCGTACGGCCCCTAGCTCCCTGTGGTCCGTGCTATCGTGGGCGTCCGGCGCGAGAAGAGCAAGCCGGTGTAGCGCTTCTTGTTGATGAGCAGGTAGGAGAAGTAGACCTTTTCAAACTCGAGCCGGATAGGCGGCGGGAAGTTGCCCGACATCCAGTCTGCAGCTTCCCACCCCAGGGCCATGGCCTCCGCCATAGAAGAGACCCCGAATTGGCACATGACAAAGTCGGTGTCGCCGTACACCACCTTGGTGTCCCCGCTATAGCCGTTTTCCACCGTGTACTTGGACTCCACCAGTTGCTTTGTCTTCTCAATCATCTGACGCCCATACCGTTGACACTGGGTGAGATCTCCAGGCACAGCAGTTAGCGGTACACTGAGTTGATGCTCACCTTCAGTGCCAGCTGTTGCGCATCCAAGACCTGCCTGCTCAGAGAGTCTGTCTCCTTGGCTAGCTCTGCCTTGGCTCTTTTCCAAGCACTGAGCAGGTTATCCAGGATCTGAGGCAGCAGCCCCTTCCGCTTCAACGTCTTCGCGAACTGGTCCCCCGTTGGCATCTTGATGAACTAGTCTGAGGTTAGGTCCAGTTTCTGGGCACCTCGGGCTGCAGGAGCGTGGTGTAGCACAGGCTGTGGGCCATCATGATGGACCGGTACAGCGAGGAGAAGTCCAGGGTGGGGATGGGGACGTCATAAGACCCTTTGAGTGGCTCGATTACGGTGGCTCCCGTGTAGTCGTCGCTTCGCTCAGTCTTCACTACAGGCATTACCAGCCCCTCGCGCATGGCCTGCCGCAGCAGCTAGGACCCGACCTTGACCTGCTGGCCGCGGCTAAGCAGGTAGCCAAGGGGCACGCCCGTGATGTGCGCCAGCTCCACGGCGTTCACCAGCACCAGGAGCCGCTCCAGCAGCTGCAGTGGCAGGAAGTTGTCCTTGAGGCAGTGCATGGCCAGGCGGCGGCACATCTGCTTATACCCGTTATGCAGGTCTGTGATGATGCTGTGCTGCACGTCCTCCTTCTGCTCGCCCGGGAAATGGCTTCCGGCGTTGAGCGTGTAGCATCGCAGCTTGTACTGCTGCAGCAGCACCTGCAGCATGTCCATCTGCACGCTGCCCACCATGATGACCACCTTGCTGTCCCACTGCCCTTCTGCTTGGACTCGAACAACGGATTCCGGATGGTGAAGGGGAGGCCGGCTACGTAGCCCAGGAACGGGAAGGACTGCATGCACTTTGAGGGTCTGGGCCCCGCTGAGGAGGTAGGGAAAGTTCTGGATGTTGTAACCCGTGATCACGTAGGGATCCATGATGCGGGTGAAGGCCTCCCAGGCCTGGAGCATTTGGTCCTCCCACTCGTCGCTCTGTACCTTGGCGCCCTGGATGGGTGCACAGGGCCGCAGGGTGAGCGCCAGGCACAGGAAGAGCTCCAACTCTCCCCAGCGCAGGTCCAGCTAGCAGATCTGGAGACCTGGTCCGGCTCCGGCTCGGTGAAGATGCCTTTCCTGCCCGAGTGCTGGTTGAAGCTGAACATGTGCAGGGCCGCGATGCACCGCCAAGGCCCCTCTAGCGGGTGACTTACCACATCCAACTACAGCACATCCGCCTCCAGCTGGCACAGCGTCGTCTTCTCCTTCCCCTCAGGTCTCAGGCTGTGTTTGCCGGCCAGAAGCTCCATCCACTTGCAGCCCACGATGTCGGCATCCACCACAAACAAGATCTCAAAGTCCATGTTGGCCTCATAAAGCGCGAATCTGGGGGCTGCCGAGGCCGGCTAGGTAGAGGCCAGCAGGCACCGCGGGACCAGCGTGAAGCACAGGAAGGCGGCGGGGCATTGCACATTGTACCTGAACATGCTCTCCCGCGCGCACAGCTCCATGGTCAGCACCAGCGGCCTGGTCAGCTCCCTCCTGCCGCGCTGGTCCCGGCAGATGGCGGCGCTCAGCTCCCACTGCAGCTTCCACCAGGTGTTAGGGCCCAAAACCAGGGGCGCTGGGTTGTAGAAGTAAGGCACGAAGCCGTGGATGTGGCAGCAGAGGGAGACGTCGCCGTTGGTGACCCTGAAGTAGCGGAGCACTGGCGCAGAGCCGTGGGTCAGAAGAGGCACCCCAGTCAGGGGTGGCGCTGGGACCACATAGTAGTTGATCTCCAAATGCTGGAAGATGAGGGGCTCCTCCTGAGGGTCCAGGTGGGGTGGGGCAGGCCAAAGCCGGAGGGGATCATCGATGTCTGGTGGAGAGAAGTGGCCATCCCCAGCCCCCTCCAGGGTCGAGTGCAGCATCTCTTCCTGCTCCTGCAGCCTGTGCTCCACCTACATCTCCTCCATCAACTCCAGCTCCTCCTCCATCTGGGATGGCTGAGGTGCCTCGTCCTCATCCCACAGGCCTCCACAAGCCTGCTTCCAGAGCACCCCAGTCCCAGCCTGGTCACTGCTTGCTGTCCATCCTGTTCTCACTCTCTTCAAACAGCATTTCCCACCACTGGATTTATTCTGATTGGAGTGTGGTGTGCTTCTTGGACATGTAAATTCATTTATTTCATGAGAGTTGGGAATTTTTCAGCCATTGTTTCCTCAAATGCTCTTTCTGCCCCCTTTTCCTTTTTGTCTCCTTCTGGAAATCCCAAGATACATATGTTGTTGTGCTTCCTGTTATCATTCAACTCCCTTGAACCCCTGCTCATTTTTTCCAATTCTTTTCTTCCTCAGTTTTCTCTCTTCAATTTCAGCTATTCTGTCTTCTGCATCACTGGTTCTTTCTTCTATTATTTCAGGTCTGCTGTTGTATGCCTCTAATGTGTTTTTAGTCTCACCTTTTGTGTCTTTCATTTCCATTAGCTGTGTTATTTTTCTATTCAAGTTTTCAAATCTTCTTTATGCTTGTCCAATTTCTTCTTAATATTCTTGACCTCTTCAGCCATATTGTCTTTGTTTATATATGGTTTTTTCTTTTTAATTTTTTAATTTTAATTTTTTTTTTTTTTTTTTTTTTTTTTTTTGCTATATCATCTTTAAACTCATTGATTTGATTTAGGAGATTTGTATGAAACTCATTGATAGTTGCCTCAAATCCTATGTCTCATCTGGAGCTTTGATATATTCCTTTGCTTGAGCCATATCTTCCTTATTTTTAGTATAGCATGTAATTTTTTTTTTGCTGATGTCTAAGCATATAATTATGTTGGTGAGTTTACTCTGCTGCTCAGTTTCTCTCTCTTGCATAGGGATTTTATGGCAGGAGGCTGTGTGTTACTGCTGTTCTTTGATTATTGGTTCACCCTTTTCTAGGTCTTTAGGATTGCCCCTGTTTAGGTGCTTAATGTAGTCCAATTACTGCATTGGACCCAGTAATGTATTGCAGAAAAGCTTTCAAGGACCTTGGGGAGGGAGGTGGTAAAGGCCCAAAAAAGCATCTTTTATTTATTTACTTTTATTTTCTTTGCATGCACTTCCTTGGTCTACCAGTCAATAGTGCTCTTTGGCAGACCTCTCTGCTCAAAAACCTGGTTGGAATATGTTCACTGAATCCCTGAGGATACAGTGACTGAGGTTTCTGTCTCAGGGCTATTCAGAGCCTCACAAATCAAACTTTCTCAGTAGCTCTCTGTATAGGCAACCCCCTCCCTTTTCCTGGGTAGGAAATAATTCCACTCCCCTCTGTCCTCAACAACCAGTCCTAGTTAGTAGGGATAGTGTTTGAAAGGACTGGATCTCTTTAGTCCCTTCCTGACTCCCAGGGCAAACAATGAAACAGTCCCACCCTGCCTGGAAGGTCTTGTGAGACACAGCAGACCAAATTTGTTGGCCAAAAGTTGAATCAGCCTTGGATTGTGTCCTTCTTTCTTCCTTTTCCTGAAGAAGTGGGCCCCTGTGGTCCCCTTTGTCCATAGCCACCAGCCAGGGCCCAGAGGACTCAATGTTCTCTGCTCCAAGGGTGGGGGGGATGGGCATAGGCAGCTGCAGCTTTTACTCACAGACTTTTCTGGTTGAGTCTCTTTTTCTTTTTCTTGCTCCTCTGTCTTCTGGGTGGTGTCCACCCGTCCCCTGGTGTCCTAAGACCTAGGACATTTTTCCAGGCAGTTTCTGTTTGTCCTCTAGCTATTTTTTCTAGGAGAGAAGTGAGTTCTGTGTCTATTTAATCCTCCATTTTCCTTGAAGTTGCAAACTCACTTCTTAGTTCTAGTAGATTTTTGTAGATTCCATTAGATTTTTTACAAAGACAAATCATGCCATCTATATAAATAAAGATTTTTTTACAAAGACAAATCATGCCATCTATATAAACTTTTTCCTTTCCAATCTAGATACCATTCCTTTCCCTACCTTATTGCACTGGCTAGAACCACCAGTAAAATGTTGAATGAAAGTGGTGTGAGTAAACGTTCTTGTTTTCTTCCTGATCTAAGGGAAATTATTGTCTTTCATCATTAAGGATGATATTAGCTTTAGGTTTTTCATAGATGCCCTTTATCAGTTTGAGGAAGTTCTCTTCTCTTCCTAGTTTACTGAGATTTCTTAACAGAAATAGATGTTGAATTTTGCCAAATTAATTTTTGTATCTGTTGAGATGATAATATTTTAAAATTTATTACTATGGTGAATTAAATAGACTTTTTGAATGCTAAAATAACCTTACCTTCCTGGAATTAACACTACTTTGTCATAATTTCATATCTTTTTCCTATATTGTTAGGTTTAAATTGCTAAAATTTTGTTTATAATTTTTGCATCTATGTTCATGAGGAATATTGGTCTATAGGTTATTTTCTTGTACTGTCTTTACTTGTTTTTGGTATTGTAATTCTGGCCTCATAGGAAGAGTTGGGAAGTATACACTATTTTCCTATTTTCTAAAAAGGTTTATATAGAATTGGTGTTATATTTTCCTTACATGGTTAGTAGAAATTCTATGTGAGTAAAGCACCTGAGCTAAGAGTTTTCTTTGTGGAAAGGTGTTTTTATTTTAAACTCCAAATTCAATTTATTATTAGATGTACTGTTATATGGATTATCTATTTCTTCTTGAATGAGCTTTAGTAATTTGACTTTCAAGAAATTTGTCCATTTCATCTAAGTTGTTAAATTTATTGGTATAAAGTTGTTCATCATTTTCACTTATCCTTTTTTTTGTAAAGATTTATTTTATTCCCCCCCCCCCCATTGTGCTCACTGCCTGCTCTCTGTGTCCATTTGTTTGTGCTCTCTGTGTCTGATCATCTTCACTGGGAACCAAACTTGGGACCTCCCATGTTGGAGGGGGTGCCCAATCTTTTGAACCACCTCCATTCCCTGCTTGTTGTGTCTCTCATTGTGATTCCTCATTGTGTCAGCTTGCCGTCTTGCTTGTCCTCTTTAGGAGGCACCAGGAACCAAACCCGGGACCTCCCATGTGGTAGGCTGGTGCCCAACTGCTTGAGCCACATCTGCTTCCCTACTTATCCTTTTGATATCTGTTTAATCTGTAGTGTTGTCACCTCCCAATCCTAATGTTGATAAATTTTATCTTTAAATTTTTATGCATTAGATAGAAGTTTACCAGTTTTATTGATATTCTGAAAGAACCAACTTTGGGGTTCATTCATTTTTTCACTATTTTTCTGTGTTTTGTTTCATTGATTTCAGCTTTTATTTTCATTATTTCCTTCCTTCTATTTGTTTTTGGCCTTAATTTTTACTTTCTGGAAACTGAGGTCATTGATTTTAAACCATTCTTATTTCTACTGGAGGCATTTAGTGCTATAAATTTCCCTGTCAAGATTGCTTCAGTTACATTTTTAAAAATTGGTGTGTTTTTTGTTTAATTTTTTTTCAGATCAAAATACATTCCATTTTCCCTTTTGATATCTTTGATTTATGGGCTTTTTAGAAGTGTGTTAGTTATTTTCCAAATGTTTGGGGATTTTCTGGAGATCTGTCATTGATTTCTAGTTGAATTCTGTGTAAATTTATGGAAAATTGTTTTATGACCCAGAATATGGTCTATCTTGATAAAATGCTTTATGTGCCCTTGAAAAGAATGTGTTCTGTTGTTCTTAAGTGGAGGGATCTAAAAATACCAATTAGTTCAAGTTGGTTAATTGATAGCATTGTTCAAATACTTTATATCTTTACTGATTTTCTATCTACTTAGACTATCAACTATTAAAAAATATTCAAATTGTCAAGTATAATTGTGTATTTGTCTATCCTTTTGGTTCTATCCATTTTTGCATCATATATTTTGAAGAATTGCTAATAGGTGCATAAAAGTTTATGATTTTTATGTCCTTTTGATCAACTATTCCCTTTATCATTATGAAATGACCTTCTTTATCCCTGGTAATATTTTTCCTCTGAAATGTTCTTTGTCTTATACTAATATAGCCATTTCAGTTTTTTCCTTTTTATTAGTGTTAGCATGCTATATAGCTTTCCTTCCTTTTACTTTAAATCTGTTATATATTTTGTTGTCTTCTTTATTTTATTTTTAAAGAAGCTATAGATTATATAAGTGTTATATTGAAAATGTAGGGGATTCCAATATACCTCATCCCCTCCCCATCCCACACATTTCCCCATTAACAACATCTTTCATTAGTGTGAAACATATGTTGCAATTGATGAACACATATGAATACATACTGAAGTATTGCTAAACCATGGTCTATAGTTTACATTATGGTTTACACTTTGCACGGCACAATTTTATAGGTTTTGACAAAATGTATAATGGTTTGTATCCGTCATTGCAATGTCATACAGAACAATTTCAATGTCCCAGTAATGCCCCATGTTACACCTATTTTTCCCCTCTCCCTCCCCTCAGAACCTCTGGTGACCACTGCCCTTATATCAATGTTACAACTTCTTCCATTGTTAGAATAATAATGTCTACTTTAGTCCATAGTTGCATTCCCCCCTTCTGTTTGTTTCTCAATCTTGAGGATTTGGGTGTGGTGATGCCCACTCTGCTTCCAACGGGAGGGGGCTTAGATCCCATGGGGCAGATAGGTGGAACTGATTTTTGGGATGGGCATTGTCCATCATCATCCTTTTGTTAGTTGTCCTGGGTGAGTCTGATGAACTGGAGAGTAGGTGTTGGCTGCAACTCTGCTGAGATTCAGGGCTCAACTGGCATATGAACAGCCAGAAGATTTAAGTCTCTGGGATACATATTTAATGGGTACAGTGCTAATTATAGGTTCAGATTAAAGGGGCATCAGAACCATATGTAGGAAGATTATAAATGAGTATTACGCAGATACATTGGTGGGTGTTATGTATTTTAAACCTATTATATTTTTCTTTATATTGAAAGTACATTTTGAGTCTTATTTTTATAATCTATCTTGTCATCTATGCCTTATACTTGTAGTATTTAAATGTGAAAATTGATATGGTTATGTTTGAATCTCTTTGTTTTCTATTTGTCCCATCTTCCTATTTGTTTTCTATTTTTCCCATCTGTTATTTGTTTCTCTTCTCTTTTTCTGTCTTCTTTTGATTAATACAGTATTTTTGGTGATTTTTTTCTCCTTTGTCAACTTATTAATTACACCTCCTTGTTTTTTTTTTAATTTTAGTGATTGCTTTATGATTTATATTGTACATATTTAAATTTATCACAGTCTACCTTCAAGTGATATTATAATATATCACATATATTATAAAACCTACTTCCATTTTTCCCTTCCTGGCCTTTATGCTATTGTTGTCATGCATTTTATTTTTTTTAAATATTTTTTAGTCTCCCACAACATTGTAATTTTTGTTTAAACAGTGCAGTATTTTTTAAAGAGATTTAAATAACTTTAGAAAATTAAATATTTATCCTTGAAGTTACCATTTCCCGTGCTCTTCATTCCTTTGTGTAGATCAGTATTTCCATCTGGTCTCATTTCCCTTCTGACTGAAGAGATACCTTTAACATTTCTTATAGTGTGAAACTGCTGGTGAGGAACTCTTTCAGCTTTTGTGTGTCTGAAAATCTTTATTTTTTCTTTGTTTTTGAAATATATTTTTGCTGGGCATAGAATACTAGGCTGATATTTTTGTTTTTTATTTTGTTACTTTGAATATACTGTTTCATTATCTTCCATTTTGCCTGTTTTACAATAAGTCTGCTTTTATCTTACATTTAAGTGTTCTTTTGGGCCTAATGTGTCTTTTTTTTTCCTCTGGCTATTTTAAGATTTTCTTAGTATTGTTGATTTTGAGCAATTGGATTATAAAATGACTTGGTGCCATTTTCTTCATGTTTCTTGTACTTAGAGTGCATTGAGCTTCTTTGATCTGTGAGTTTATTATTTTCATCAAATTTAGAAAAAAAATTGGCCATTATTTCTTCAAACATTTTTTCTCTCCTCTGTATCTTCTCTCTTTTGGGACCTTCAGTTACATGTATGGTAAGCCACTTTAAATTGTCTTTCAACTCACTGATGCTCTGTTCATTTTTTAAATTTTTAATTTTTTTGCCTGAGTTTCAAGTTCACTAATCTTTTCTTCTGCAATGTCTAATCTGCCATTAATCCAATCCAGTGCATTTTCAATTTCACACATTATAGTTTTCACCTTTAAAAGTTTGATTTCTCTTTTTTAAAATATTTTTCTACTTTTTGAACATATGATTTCTGTTTTTATGTCCTTGTCTGCTATTTACAACATCTGCATCAATTTTACTTGATTAATTTATCTCCTCATAGATTGTATTTTTCAACTTCTCACATGCCTGATATTTTGAGTGAAGCAGACATTGTGAATTTTACCTTGCTGGGTGCTATGTATTTTTGTATTCCAATAAATCTTCTTGAGCTTTTTTCTGGAATGCACCTAAGTTACTTGGAAAGTGTTTGATCCTTTTGGGCTTTGCTTTTAAGATTTGTTAGGGGGAACTGGAGCAGTGTTCAGTCTAGGACTATTTATTTCTCACTACTGAGGGAAGATCTTCTGTGTATTCTACTCAATGCCCTGTGAATCTTGAGATTTCTAGTCTGACTGGTGGGAACAGGCACCAATTCAAGCTCTGTGTGAGTGCCAGGCACTATTCATATGGTTCTTTCCCCAGCCATGGGTAGTTTTCTCACATGCATGTGCTGATCAGTACTAAGCTAATTTCTTTTCTTATTTTAAACTTTTAAAATTTTTGAAATACTTTCAAACTTATAGGACAGTTAAAAAAAAAATACAAATCCTATACACAAAACTCCAACATAGCCCTATCCGCCAAGATTCCTTGCTTCCTTCCTTCCTACCTTCCTTCCTAACCTTCCTCCTTCCCTCCCTCCCTTCCTCCCTTCTTTCTTTCTACATATACATAAACTTTCCCATCTCAACCACTCCCCATTCAGTGGAATTAATCACATTCACTATGTTGTGGTGCCCTCACCACCTTCCATTACTAAAACTTTCCCATTTCCCCAAGCCAAAACCCAAAAGCCATTTTGCATAAACTTTACATTCTCTCCTCCCCCTGCCCCTCTATTTTCTGTCTCTATGAGCTTGCATATGCTCCAATAATTTCTTTGTAGTTACCATGGGGCTTAAATTTAACATCCTAAATCTGTTACATGAATTTTTTTTTTTAAGGAGGTACCAGAGATTGAACCCAGGACCTCATACATGGGAAACAGGTGCTCAACCACTGAGCTACATCCACTTCCCTGTAACATGAGTTTTTTTTTTTTTATAGGTACTATGGTAGCTGAATAATGGCCCCCAAATTATGTCCATTTCCTAATTCTCAGAACCTGTGAATGTTACCTTATATGGTAAAAGGGATTTTGCATATGTGATTAACTTAAGCATCTTGAGTTGGGGAGATTATCCTGGATTATCCAGGTGAGCCAATCTAATCATATCAGTCCTTATAAGAAAGAGGCAGTTCAGAGTAGGAAAAGGAATTGTGATGACAAGTGCAAGAAGTTAGAGCTATGCAAGTTGGGAGCCAAGGAATGCAGGAGGCTTCTAGACAATGGCAAACAAAGAAAACAGATTCTCCCCCTGAAGCCTCTGAAAGGAATGCAGTCCTGCCAACACCTTGATTTTAGAAGTTTGACCTCTAAAACTGAAAAAGAATAAATGTGAGTTGTTTTAAGCCACTACGTTTGTGGTAATTTGTTGCAGAAGCAATGAGCAGTTAATACAGGCACTTCTGAAGATGTCTGGGGTTTGCTCTTTGTGCAGCTCTCTCCTCTCCATTACTCTGTCCTGTGCCCCTAAATGCCTTCGTCTCTTCAGAAGCTCAGCTCTGTCTCCTTTTAGCTCTAGTGTGTAGTAGAATCATGATAATCAATGTTTAACTGCTCAAGAGAATACACTTATTTGAATGTGTCAACATGTTATCTCCCCCAGGGAATATTCCTTGATCAGCCCAGTTGAAAGCCTTTGAACTTCTATGGCATTTGGTACTTAACATATTTTACCTTTTATTGCTTAATATGTCCTGTGAACAAAGGCTGCAGTGAGTAACCCCAAGAATCTGGAGATGAGGACTGGAAAATGTCACTTTCTAAGAGTTAAACTAATAAAAAAAATTCTAGATGAAATTAATAGGATTATTTACCCCTAAGTGTATTTTAGCCTATGAGATATTTGGTAAATATGATATTGATAGAGGCTTGGAAAACACTCAAATCCATCATGCACTTCTGATAAACAGAGTTGTCCTTTAAAACCATTCATTTCTGCTGTGAGATTGGCGGCATCAGGAGAATAGCTATTGGTTATTCATGGTTGTATCTCCCACAGCATCTAGAATAGAAACACCATAAATATTTCAGCAGTAAAAGAAATGAAGCATAAGTATATTTTGCCCCCTTCATGTGAACAGGGAGATTTACAAACCAAATATAGTATGTATATGCATCTCAGGACATTTGAGGAATGGGCTGACCATGTCACTGGCCTTCTTCACAGCTGATTGACCAGCCTATCTCTGACCTTGAGGCCTGCCTTCCTGAGTTAAGTGCCCAGGCACTAGTCATTGATGCTGTACATGGACCCAAAGCATTTGCATGTCACTGTGACTCACCTAAGGATGACTCTGTTATTCTCTTCTACAGTGCTTAATTCAATGTTAAGCACACTTGGTTTGCTAAACTGAAGCAAAAGAGAGACTCCAATGAGTCAACTGACACTTCGGTTCAAAGATTAAGAGAGCAGGGAGTTTAGGGAAACTTTTCAAAGCAGAATCACAGCTCAAACCCAAGGTGATGCTGGGGATCCTAGAGCAAAACCAAGGTGATGCTGGACATCCTTGAACCCTGAATATTTGTGTCTTCTGATCTCCGGTGTCATTTTGCAGAACCAGAGCACTTATTTCCTCTCTTCTTCCTTCTACTTTTAGGGCAAGAATATCCTAGCATGGGCATGAGTAGCTTGAAATTGCTGAAGTATGTCCTATTTGTCTTCAATTTGCTCTTTTGGGTAAGTAAGTGTATCTCTCCTGAGCATGGTTGAGTTCACCAACCCCCAGGTAAGCTCTACTTCTCTCCCCTCTACCAAAGAACATGGTGTGGTGTGTAACCCATACCTGGGTCATGTGTAGCATAACCAGCCTAGGAACAAAGGAATAATATCTCCTTCCTTCTTTCTATCCTTCTATAAAATAAACCTGTAAAACCGAAAGGTACCAATGCAGTTTTTAATAGGGATGTGTTTCCTCTTTCTGGAGGCTTTTGACTTCTGTTACTCACTGCTGATATATATAGGTGGGAAAACTGGGACTCTGCATTCTGTGTATTGAGTGCCTCTTTTTTTTTTCTTGCCTTATTTTCTGGATTCCTTGGAAGAATGGCTTATTGAAAGGAAATGGGGCATCACTGTATCAAATACAACAATTGAATTTTAGTTATAGGACAGGTTAGGACAGGTTAGGACAGGTTGGGACAAATTTATCTATGAGAAGATTCTTAAAAGTCTGGGTTCTCTACTTGTCTTCCTCGCAAGATGAGCTTCCTCAGCAGGGCATCCCCTCTACATGGTCATGGTTTCCAAAGGTAAGGCCATGCATGAGCATTTGAAGAAACAAGGAATAGGGGATCTGATGCATAAAGTTAGGCCTGCTATATAGTGAAGTTACTATGTGGCCCTGAGGAGCTTCCTCTGGTGTCTGAAAATGGGTAGGACAAAGAGTGAGTGGATCACCACAAGAGGAATCTGGGATTGCCTCACCTATAGGAATGTGGGGAAGCTGGTAAAGAGGTTGTTCATGACAGTCTTCATACAGCCAATGTCAAAAGGTGAATCTGACCTCAAGTAAGTGAGAATATGAGGGGATACTCAAGGACCACATTTTGTCTCAGAATGTTGTGGGATTCTTCTTTTCCAGTTCTGTGGCTGCTGCATTTTGGGCTTTGGTATCTACTTCCTGATCCACAACAACTTTGGGGTGCTCTTCCATAAACTCCCCTCCCTCACGCTGGGCAATGTGCTCATCATCGTGGGTTCTATTATCATGGTGGTTGCCTTTCTGGGCTGCATGGGTTCCATCAAGGAGAACAAGTGCCTTCTTATGTCGGTGAGTCCCTAGCAGCAAATGCTCTAAGTTGGGGTGGTAGGTTGGGATGTCTTCAGACCCAGATGAGATGTTTCTTGGTAGCTTGTCTATAGGAACAGGTGAGCATAAGATTGGCATCTCAGATTAGCCAAGTCTGTCCAGACCAACATTACTTTATTTCTGACTGGGACCCCAGGCATAGGTGGAAGAAGGCATTGTGATCTTCCTTGGCATCCCTTTTATAATGTTAGTGGTGACCTTTGCATTGTTATTTCTTCTTGATGTCTGGCTGAGATCAAGTGTCATCTACATGCCTAAACCTTCCTCACATTAGTATGTATTTTCAGGAACTGACTCAAAGTCAATAACTCTGATGGAAAATCTAGTCCCTAGACTTTTCTAAAGCATGAGACCCTGCTGACATGGCAAGGAATGTGGTTTCCCTAAGCCACATCTATATAAGACACTCCATAGTGTGAGTGATTCAACTTGGGCAAGGGTCTAGGGTGCAGTGATTGAAGTCTAATGTAAGAGGCCAGATTTTCAGTTGTTCCTTCTCGGTGAACTATCCTAAAGAAGCACCTTTAGGCACAGGTTTTGCTTGAATACTCTGTGAAAGAAGAGTTCCTCATTTCTCTAGTATTTCCAGAACAAAGTATGATATAGCAGTGCCTCTCTATCAATAGGTGTGAGTTCTTCCACCCTGGTTCTTCTTTAAGCCATTTATTTAGTCCTCATTCCCTTATTGGTCAACTCTTAAACTTGAGCCACAGAGAGAATTTAAAAAGTCCCTTTTCTTAGATATAGTTCCTAGACTAATTGTAAAATATGGGAGACAGCAGACATGGAGAAAAGGTTTTAAGCTGTCAAAATTAGTTTTGGGGGAAGCGGCTGTGGCTCAATCAGTAGGGCTACCGTTTACCAGATGGTAGGCCCCGGGTTGGGTTCCCGGGGCCTCCTGGTGAAGGCAAGCCTGCCCGCACGGCGTGGTTAGCTGACCCAGCGAGCACAAGCAGCAAGGGGGGGATAAATGAATAAATAAATAAAAATCTTTAAAAAAAAATTAGTTTTGGAGTAAAAATGATGAAATAAAAAGAATAATAGAAAATGTGTTTTCTGTTGGACATGATTAGCATAAAGGGTATAAGTGTCTAAAGTTGAAAACAAATTGAGTTAGGATCATGATTAGAATACCTCCTTCCCCATCTCTACATGGCTCCTCTCAGCCTCCACCAGCACCTACTCCACCCCATGCTAGCCCATGATTCCTCTGAAGGAACCAGGTCCCATACTCTAATGACACATGATTAAGTTTACTGGGCTTTTGCTCAAATGTTTAATAATCTGATACTATAATTTCTTTATTTATTCTCCTTCATTCAACAGATGGTATGGAATATGTAATATGTGCATTGTGCTATAATAGGAACAGTGGGTAGGAGAGACTAATGTTAGAAGACAGATGATCTGCCCTCTAGAGGCTTAGAGCCCAGTGGTAGGAAAAGAATACATATTACTTACAAAACAAAAACAGGCTTACAAAGGCCAGAGCAAGCAGGAATAAGAACCTTCTACACATGTGTGGAGACCCTTCTGGATGTTCCCAGGGTGGAGGTGGTGTGGGAGGAGAACTGGGATCAGTGCTGTGAGCCTGTCTCTGCTTTGCCTCAGTTCTTTCTCCTGCTGCTGATTATTCTCCTTGCTGAAGTGACCTTGGCCATCCTGCTCTTTGTGTATGAACATAAGGTAAGTTATAAAGTATACAACTCATTCATTGTCTCATTGCTGGAGTGCAGTGGAGAAGAAGTTGAAACAAAATAATGGAGGTAGAAGCAAAGTAGATGTGTGGAGGGAAGAGAGATGAATTGTAATGGGAGAGAGAAAAAAATTTCATGATGTATTTGAGTGGTGCCTTGAAGGATGCAGAGAGTAAAAAGAAATTTGTCTCTCCCCTACTTAGTCTTCTCCATATGTTTGGCAGTAGAGAATATCTGTCTCAGTGCCTAAAGAAAACTGTGTGTTACTTGGCCCTTTACTTCCTTTATGAAACTAGAGTTCTGGAAGGGCAAGAGTCCATGGTATATGTCTTCCTTCAATCTCACCCTCAACCCTTCTTCCCATGCACAAATTTACCACCCTCACTTCCTAAAATCTGAGACCACATAGACAGGAAGAACAAATACAGCCATTAGCCTATACTAAACATTTCTTATTCCTTGAACTCACCTGCTTTTTACAATGTCTCCTTTGCGGGAACGTGCCCTACTCAGCTGAGTGACTATGTGGCTGAGGGTCTGACCGAGAGCATCAAGCGTTACCACTCAGACAACAGCACCAAGGCGGCGTGGGACTCCATCCAGATATTTGTGAGTACATGTGGAAGTTTCCTCTGCTTAGCCCAGTATACAGCCCTGAGACCCAGAATAATGCCTTAGCTCCCACAAATAGGGGAGCACAGGAGTCAGTCTGACTGGTACAACATTCACCACATTCTTTTGTCCTTTACCAGCTCAGAGGGGCTCATTGTTTCAGCCTTACCAGGATGTAAGGAAGAGCCAACACATCATATTGGATTAGTTTATGTATTTTCCAAAGTTTTACTGAAAATAGGACTTGTATCATGCAAACAATCTTTACTGAAGTCCTGAATAGCCTAAATCAGGCTTGTTACCAAGCCCACCAGCACTCCATTCCTCATGCCCCCAGCCCATCCACAAGCATATATATGTAACTCTACCTTCCTGTCCTGGTGGTGATGGGGGATAAAGTTGGGGGATCAACACCACCACTGTGACTACATGGAGCCACACTCATGGCCCTGCCATGAATGCTTAGTGCAGAGCAACAGAAAGCACAAGAACAAAAGAACAGAAACCAGCACTGGTTGGCCTTGTGCAAGTCACTTAACTTCTGGATTCCAGATTCTTTTTTATTTTTCCAATTGTTTAGAAATCATTTTATTATAGACTTTTCAGACATTTACAAAAATAAGGAGAAGAGTAGCAAAATAAATCTCTATGCATATATCACCTAGCTTAGTAGTTAACATTTTGCTAATTTTGCATCATCTAATTCTTTTTTTTTTTTGTCTGTTTGCTTTGGCTAGAATACTTTAAAGCATTCTGTATTTCATCCATTAAATATCAAGTATGGGACTCAAAGATAAGAACTTTTTTTTTTTAACAAACTAAACTTCTTTATAATACCTAAAAATTTATAACTTCTTAGCATCAACTAATTAACAGTCTATTATCAAATTTCCCTCAAAAAACTTTAGTCAGTTTATTCAAATCAATATCCAAGCAAGGTTCCCGGTTACATTTAGACATTATGTCTCTTAAATCTCTTTTAATCTATAATAGATTTCTTCTGTTTCATGTTTTTTGTGGAAAGAAATTAGGTTATTTCTCCTGTAGAATTTCCCATGTTCTGGATATGGCTAGTTACTTCCTTAATGTATTCTGGTGCCATGGAATCTTCATGTCCCATAAATCCTGTAAATCTAGAGGCTTGATGCAGGTTCAGTTTTTCAGCAAGACTAGCTGGTACTTCCTATTGCATCATGTAAGTAGGCTCATAATGTCAGATTGTCCTACTTTATTGTTAAGACTGATAAAGTGAGTTTAGGTGTGGTCAGCCTGATTACCACCCCTCCCCCACCCCCATTATAAAGTCCCCTGGATGCCTAGGTTGATCTATAAAATATGAATAAATTAAATATGTCCTCTCTAATTCACAGATGAGGTATAATGGATGTGAAAGCACTTTGTTCCAAGGAGTCCATAGTGGTCAGGCCAATCCTGGATTTTCTGCTTTCGAGTCAGATCTGAAAGGCCCATTCCCCCCACCCCCCAAGGCCCACAATTTTCTTTCTGTTGACTTTCTAACCATCATACTTTTTCTTGGTGGGGGATGTTGGCTTTTAGCTGCAATGTTGTGGTGTCAATGGCACAAGTGATTGGACCAGTGGCCCGCCAGAATCTTGCCCATCATATCCACAAGTCAAAGTAAGTTTTTTGAAGAATTTCCTGTTATTGACCTCTTTGGGTAAACTTTTCATTTGAAAACTGCAGTCATGCAGGACCTAGTCTTCCCAGCCAGAAACAGAGAACTTTGAACAAAAGAGAGACTAGGGAGACAACCCCAGGTAGCTAGACAAATCATTTAAAACAAAAACAAAAAAAAAAACAGGAACAAGCTCATTTAGACTTTAGATGCTGTGAAGAATCTTGTTACACTGTATTATTACACTATTTCACTTGTGTGAAAGTGGCAGAGAGTTGTGTCCAGATTTTTGTGAGCAAGCAGGAGGTTGCAAATGAAATTTGAAGGTTGAGGTTATCTTTTCCCCTCTGCCTGTTTCTCTGCTTTCCTTTCTTGGAGATGGAAGGATCCAAACTCTTAGTGAAATGAATCATAACTTCAAAGTGAAGAAAAGAAGAGGTGGGGGAAAGTTGTGGGACTGCTGAAATAACCTGCCAATTTAATTTGGACCTTCAGAATAGGCCCAGAAAAGCCAACTCATCTTTCAACCAGACCAAGTCCCTAAGGTCCTGTCTTTACCCCACATTACCCATTCTTGAGGTTGTTTGGGAGAATCCAGAATTTTTCAGGTCTGTGGAAGAAGACTAGGACCAGCAACTGGAGGTTTTTGAGATATAATGGGTTTAGTGGTTGCTGAAGCAGAAGTTGAAATGCAAACTAATCCCGGGATTGCATAACCCACAATTCCCATTTGTTAATTAAAGTCAGCAGTGGAGCATTCAAAGAACATAAGACCATCTGTTGCTGACAATCAGCGGATAGGGATCTATGACTCCTACATTAATTTCTACTGTAATGATAAAAATGCCAGAAAGTTCCCTAGTTTAATATGCTCTACTTTATGCCTCTGTTTCTTTATCCATACAAAGGAGATAAAAACTCAGTAACTGGCCTAAGTCCCTTGGCATTACATAAAGCAAGGTACAGAGAATCTTCCCCATAAGCCTCCAGATAAAGTTGAATAATACAGTAGTATCGTTTGTAACTCTAATTTTTTTCTAGGGTTGCTACATAAAAGTAGAACAGTGGTTTCAATCCAATTTCCTATATATCGGAATCATCACCATCTGTGTATGTGTGATCCAGGTAAGAGCTTAACCATAGGACTATCAAAAGGATTAAATGAATTAAGTCATGTAAAATTAGATCAGTACCAGGTACATAGTATATGTTCAATAAATGTTAACTATTTTTATTAGTATATGAGCTCCCTTAGTCAAGTAGAAAATGATGTTATTACGAACATAAAGAAAATAAGCCATAAGAAAATCTCTCTGGTCAGCATATCCCTCAGAGATATGATTGCTTCCCAGGCAAATTAAAAGCTACCAACCAAAACCCTCATTCAGTAGGTCTGGAAAAGAGCCTGTGATGAATGAGACCTCTCCTCTTGAAAAGAGTGGTCTTGCATGCTAAGAAAAAGTTGATGATGAAAATTATAATCAATTTCTTCCTTGTTTCTCTGCTCATTGTGGAAAATCACAGGTGGATTAGGGATAGTTGTGTTTCCTTTTTTATTATCTGATATTTCTACCATTTATCCCACCCAAGTGCTGGTTATCTAATAGATTAGCTAAAATTTAATAAGGAAGCTCAGAGAGAAGCTGTTTTCTCTACCTGAGAACCAAGGAGGTATAGGGCATAGAACGTAATGACTCTGCACAAAGTGTCCTGTAAACAGATCTTTACTATACCAGTTGCAGGAGATCTGTGACTTGTCAAGGAAAAATAAAAAAAGTTATCCCTACACTTTATAAAATATTGTCTTGCCATCATTGCTCCCACACCTCTCCCCACTGCCATCCTCAAGCTAAAACAGAGAAATCCTGAGACAGAATTGGAAGTGATAGAGGGAAGAGTGATCTCAATGTTGTGGGCACTTTCTTCTTCCCTGAGGCCAATCCCAGCACTTGTGGGAGAGATGGATCCTTCTATGAAGAACTCACAGTTTCTCAATTCTTTTCTCAGGTGTTGGGGATGTCTTTTGCACTGACCCTGAACTGCCAGATTGATAAAACCAGCCAGGTCCTAGGGCTGTGAACTGTACCTGCTCTGTGCCAGAAAGATTTGTTTCATCTCTGGAAACCCAAAACCACTTAAAGCATGAAGCCCTAAATGCTCACCTCCCAGACTGGTACTTTTGTTCTCTCATCTCTTCCTTAGTTTGGTCTCTGTCTCTTATAGCCACAGAAGAGGGTGTTAGCCAGGCATTTACATCTCAGGCAGTATACCAATCATGTGCACAGTTATGGCAGCAGCCATGCCACTCAACATGGTGACACTAATACCAGAGGGTTTTTCAGACATGAGAGGCCAAGAGAAACCTGTGGCACTAACAGCTGAAGATCAAAGGATGGGTTCAGGATTTGAACTTTGGTATCTTCCTGTTGTCAAACTAGTCTCAAGCTTCTAAATCATGCCCAGTCCACTTTCCAAAGTCAAGCAAGAGACAAGCTGAAAGAAGTTCTGGGGCCAGACGCACTGGATAATTGTCACAACCTTGTATTTTCTTTTGACTGGGCACCTTGGCTAGAGGAATGACAATGTACTCTTTCCCAAAATGGTGAGATTTCTTTTAGTTTTCTTATTAAAGGGCCTTTCTGATTTATTCTAAGTCTTTTCAGAAGAAACTATCCAGTGATTCATATCCTGACTTCAAATTGTCTCTTAGCCTGTGATTTACATTGCCCTGGAGGAACTTAGCAACACCAGTATGTTTAACTGGTAATTACACTCAGTGTAATTTCCCTATCAGATAAGGTTTTTATAAATGTATTGTTTTAACTCTTCAATAAATAAAAAAAACTTATGGTCTCAGACACAATATTCTCATTTCTATGGCTAAAAACCACCTTTATTTCTCAGCCTGATTTCCTAGCCATAAAAGAAGGCTCAGGTCGTACTAACAAGCCAGGTATATTAGTTATCTATTGATGCAAAAAAATTACTCCAAAACTTAGTGTATAAGAAAAAACATTTATTGTCTCATAGTTTTTGTGGGTCAGGAATCTTGGAGCAGCTCAGCTGGCTGATTCTGGTTCACTGTCTCTTACAAGATTGCTATCAAGGTGTTAGCCAGGGCTGCAGTTATCTCAAGGTTTGATTGGAAGATTCATTTTCAAGTTTTCTCACATGGCTATTGGTAGGCCTTAAAAGATCTGCTTTCAAGCTCTCATGTGGCTGTTGGCAGGCCTGAAATCTTTGCCACATGGACCTTTCTACAGGGTTGCCTTATGACATGGCATATGGCCTCTCCCATAGCAAGACAGCCAAGGCAGAGCTTGAAAGAGAGCATCCAAACCAAGCCACAGTTCTTTTACAACCAAACTCAAGAGTGACATCACATCACTTCTGCTATAGTCTCTTCCTCAGAAGTGAGCCAATAAATTCAGCCCACACTCAAGGGGAAGAGATGACATAAAGGTGTAAATGCCAGGAGGTGGGGACCATTGGAAGTTACCTTAGAGGCTGCCTTCCATGCGACATTTGTTGGGTAGGGATAGAAGCTAAACTGAATTTTCTGTAGGTCATGGATATGGTGATCAAATTTTGTAAAGCAAAAATCAGAACATACCTAATACAGAGCCTAACAAGCCAATTACAGAGAAGTCAGAGAAAGGGTTGGAAAAGAACTGTTTCTGCTCTTGAATGTTTGTGCACAATCTTACCTCCCTTTAAAATGATAATTTGAATAGTAGTCTATAGGGAAACCTGTATCTTTTGCAATTTTTCTGAGGCAAACAAGGAGCAAAAGTATCTCATATTTCATATATACAAAATTAAATTTATCATTGTATCTTCCTGTTATTTGTTCCCCTTATCACTGAGTGATACTACTCACCCAGTTGTTCTAGCCAGAAACCTGAGCTTTATCTTTAATTAAGCTGTCTATGACTCCCAATATCGATTCAGTCAAGAAGTTTAAAGGATTCATTTACCAAATATCTCTCGAGTTCATCCATTCTCTTCATTTAATTTCTTACCTATATTCCTTCAATAGTTTTAGCAGACCACTGTCCAGTCTAGAATCCACCACTGGGCCCATCTAAACTATTCTACACACAGCAGCCAGAATAATATTTCTAACACATAAATATGATCAGGATAATTTCCTGCTTGAAATCCTTCAATGACTCTGTTATTCTTAGGATAAAGTCCAAATTCCTTATTATGTCTACCAGGCCCTCCGTGTTATGTCCCACTCTTAACTCTCAAGCCTCACCTCTTTCCATTCTCACCTTTGCATTCTATGCTTTATCTGTATTGAAGTGTTTTGGGTTGTGCTAACCTTTACCTATAATCAACTTTCTCACTCAGCCACCAATCTCCTCTAAGAAAGATTTCATTAATCACACAAAGTTTAGTATTTATTATCTTTCCAACTGTGAGGCACAATGCTAAGAGCTTTAAATATATCTTACCATATAATCTTGACAAAATATCCCTTGTATGTGCTCCCATAACACAACCATAGAACTTCATAGAACTTATCATATTTTATTTTAATTGCACATTTATTTGATTTTATTAACCATTGGCCTGATCAAATTAAAAAGGAAAGAGAGAAAAGATACAAATTAGCTATAAATATTGTAAATATGGGACCTCAACCACATATACATTTAAGGTTTTAAAATTCATGAGAGAATATGATAAACAAGTTTAGGACAATGTCGGTGTGCTATAGATCATTTTCTAGAAAAATAGAAATCATCCAAATTGACTCAAAAAAAGAGGATTTCTCTTCTTGATAACATATCAGACAATGTTACTAAACTAAACTTCCCACTATGCACAATAACAATGCTGGATAAAGCTTTAAAACATTTTTAAAGCTATTTTGAGCTGGAAAGAAAGTAAGAAATACTTAACCAGGGACTGAGTGATTGTGGGAACCAGAGAAGTAACAGGAGTTTGAGGGCATTTGCCAAACCAGAAGAAGTTGGGCTTCAGTTTTCATGGTCTCATGGGACATGGAGTCCAGGAGACAAAATCCAGGACTGGCGGAGGCAGGGATTCTAAGCATAGATCTTCCCTCTTTTGAGGCAGGACCCTCTAATGAGCTCTCCATTCGGTGTAAGAGTGAATTAGAAATACCACTAAACTTTCTTTAAGGATTGTATGAAAATCTGTCTGAAATTTGGCAATTTAGCAGAGATTGGCAATATTCCTGAAAAGTTACATATGTAATCTGGCTATTGTGTAGACTTTAAGCCCAAATTTATAGGGCTTGAGTTATCCCCAAATTCTAAAACTAGGAATCTAGTTTTAAGTAGTCCCAAACTGGAAGTTCTTCAAGGCTCTGGCAGAAGCAAAATATGCATACTTTTTGAAGGGACCCATGTTAAGAGCAGGCCTCCATGAACTTCAAAAAGCAAATTTCCAGGGAAGTTAAACCAACTCAGTAAAATTCACTAGCATAGAAGAAAATGAGGAACCATGATCAAAAAGGATAAACAACAAACAACAGAAACAGACCCACAAAACTTGAGATATAAGGGTTACCTGACACAAAACATAAAATATCAGTGTTTTTCCATTTTTAAGGGAATAAAAAGCACTAAATTATGAATACAGAAGAGAACTAAAGAAAGACTAGGCATTTTGAAAAACAAAAATATAACTGAATTTTTAAAAAATTCATTAAATGCATTTTAAAGCAGATTTGATACAACTGAAGAGAGATTAATGAAATGGAAGATTTATACTAAGAAAATTAATCATAAGATGGCACATAGAAAAAGTGGAAAATATGTAAGTGAAGTTAAGGAATAAGGACAGATTAAGAAAGTCTAACATAAATGTAACTAGAATTCCAGAAAGAGGAAATACAAAGCATAGTAAACACTACATTTGAAGTTATAATGGCAAAAATACTCTAGAACTGATGAAAGGCACAACCCACAAATAAGAAATGCAAAGGATTACATTCATTGGGGAGAGAGAAAAGCACACCTAGACACATCATGGTTAAACTAGGGGAAAAAAAACTTAAACCAGCTAAAGAAGTTGTGGTTCTAGCAATGGGCAAACAGAAGTGGAATGTTAGAGCACCAAAGCTGCCCATGCCCTGAAGGCATGAGCCAATATCACTTATATTTGTATTTTGGTATTTTCATAGGATCCACCCATAATGGGAGATGGGACCTTGTGGGGGACTTTCATTTTGCCCCACCATCAGTTAGGACAAACCAGAGCTTGACCCACCAAACCGACTCCAAACTCAGAACTCTTGAGCAGAATGGGCTTCTATGACTATGAATCAAGCAGTAGAGGAAAAAAGAACAGGAAAATCAGAAGGAAACTTTGCATGGCTGTGGCCACAGACCAAGTTCCCCATGACTTTGCATACTAGATAAACAAGGCTTAGGTAGACTGGCAACTCTAAGAGCTTAACCTGGTTTGAAGTGGTCCCAACTAAACATTCTCTAGAGGCTTGGCAGAACCAAACCTAAAACCTGTCTGGAGGAGGGAAAATCCATCTTGTTTCAGGAAACTCTTAGAAATAATTTTTCAAGGGCAATGACCTGCAAGCAGTTAAAGGTTAGAAGCCATAAAAGAAAACATAACAACATGAACAAGAAACAACATAAACCAAAGTCAACAGAGACAGACCTGCACAGACTTTAGATATTGGACTCTTCAGATACATGTTTAAATCAACTATGATTACCATGCTATAAATCACAAACTTTTAACTTTCTGCAAGGAATAGGAAACCGTAAACAAGTTACCGAACTAAAACAGAAGCAAATAACTTCAAGAAATGAAAAAGGCAATAATTGAAATTAAAAACTCAGAATATGGTCTTAAGGAGTAATGTCAGCAAAAATGGAGGAATAGGGAACTACGGGGTTCCATCTGTCCCCAGAAACACCAAAAAAAAAAAAAAAAAAAAAAAAACAGGCAAAAAAGATGTTAGAATCAAATTTATCAGAACAGTGGAAGATGGACAAAGTAAACAAGGAAACACTTAGCCGTAAGAAATACCCTAAAACAAGGTAGAAGAGCTTTGTGGCACTTTAACTTTCTTGTCATCCCCTCCCCTCTGGTGCAACAATGGTCTTAAAGAGGACAGCCCACCTTCCAAGTATGGGTACCTAGTCCCAGAGGAAGCAGAATGAACCTTGTTCCTAAGGAATTCTGCTTGTCTGTTTTGAGACATCTGTGGAATTTCATAAAGGACTTATGCAAGGGTCCTGCCTTTGTTTCAGCTAACTTAGAACTCTCTCAAGGCAGAAAATCAGTCACATGGGGGATGGCCCTTGAAAACATTGAAATCCAAATGAACAAGCTGCTGTCACCAGTGATAAAAAAACTAACAGGTGAGGCAAACAATAGACACCAAAAATCAGGGAGGATACCTGGACAGTTAGGATATTTAGGGAATAAGGATTTGAAAACCTCCCACATAGATAGGGAACCTGGAGAGCCATTCACATGCCCAGGGTTGGAGGCATACTCAGAAAAGACTAGAGAAGACCATAAACTGTCACTTCTGGCTGGTCTTTAGGCTCAGTGCAAGCAGAAAGTCAAGGCTAAGCAGAGTTGTAAATGATTTGGCTAAGCATCGAAGGTGTGCTTCAACATAGAGCCCATCCGTAAAGATCTTAAGAATATTTATTTTTTCTTTCTTCTCCTCTCCTCTCCTTTCCTTTCTTTTTCTTTTTTGCACATCGTAGCATTCAAATGTCTAGTTATCAAGAAAATATGCAGAACGTAAAGAAACAAGAAAGTAGGGCCATTTATAGGAAAAATAGAAATGATCAGAAAGTCTCTGAGGGAGCAAAGACATGACATTGGACTTACTGGGCAAAAACTTTATATCAACTGCTTCAAATATGCTCAAAAAGCTAGAGAGAACCATGGGCAAAGAACCAAAAAACACCAAGAAAATGATATCTCAACAAATAAAGAATGTCAATAAACGAATTAGAAAAAGCAATCATATAAAAATTTTTAGATAAAAAGTACAATAAGAAAGACCTAGACCAAAAGGGGGTACTATCAAATGCAAATGAGCTTTCAAGCCTAAGAAATTTCAAAGTGAGTTGGAAGGTTATTCCAGAGGTTATGCTTATGCATGTCTCAGGAGGACCTTTCTGCCACCATAAACAGTGCCTCAGGTAGGGGTGCTCCTGAGGGCTCTGGAGACATCCAGACACTATGGGCAAGGCAGAAAGCCCCAGGAAATTGGCACCCTTTCAGTGGGCTTTACCTTGGAATTTATGCTCCCCAGTGTGACAGAGTTGGACTCAGTGGTGGTTTTCCTACACATGGCTCTTCTGTCCCTTCTATCTGAACTTATAGTTAGTACTAGACTTAATAGGTGTATGTCCAGGATGCGTAAATCTTTGGGCTGTCCATGTGCCAGCTGGGCCCTGCATCTCAACAGATTTGCAACACCTACTCTCTAGTTCATTGGACTCACTCAGGACAACTAACAAGGAGATCATACTGGACAACTACCATCTCAAGGAACAGAGTCTACACCTGCAAGCAAGATATTCCCATCCACCTGCCCCATGGGATCTAAGCCCCCTTTCAATTAGAGGCAAAGTGCACATCACCATCCCAGAATCCTCAGGATTGGGGAATGAACAATGGACTAGAGTAGAATTACTGTTATTCTACTACAGACTTACTGTTATTCTAGCAATGGAAGAACTTTTATCATTGATGTGGAGGCAGTAGCCACCAGAGGGGAGGGAGACAGAAAAATAGGTATAATATGGGGGTATTTTTGGGACATTGGAATTGTCTTGAATGACGTTGCAATGACAGATACAGGCCATTATGTATCTTGTCATAAGTTACAAAATTGTGCAGGAGAGAGTTTAAACTACAATGTAAACTATAATCCACACTTAGTGGCAGTGCTCCAACATGTGTTCATCAATTGTAACAAATGTACCACACTAATGAAGGATGTTGTTAATGTGGGAAAGTGTGGGAGGGATAGGGTTTGGGGCATATGGGAATCACCTACTTTTTTTATGTAACATTTATGTAATCTAACTATCTTTAAAAAAATTAAAAACAGTATATATATATTTAAAAGCAATGCATCAAAGAAGAACTCACAAGAGAAGTATAAAATATTGTAAGGTAAATGAAAATAAAACAAAACATATCAAAATTTATGGGATGCAGTGAAAGCAGTGATCAGAGGGAAATTTATACCTGTAAATGCCTACATTAAAAAGAAGAAAGATCTCAAATCAATAACCTAACTTTATATATCAGGAATTAGGAAAAGAATGGCAAAGAATGCCAAGCTAACAAAAGGAAATAAATTATAAAAAATAAAGTGATGATAAATGAAATAGAGAAAAATGAAAAATAGAGAAAAATCAATGAAACCAAAAGCTGTTTCTTTGAAAAGACCAATAAATTGACAAACTTTTAGCTAGACTGATTAAAAAAAAAAAGGAGGGAAGACTCAAATTACTAAAATCATAAATTAAAGTGGGGACATTATTACTGACCATACAGAAATAAAAAGAATTATAAAAGAATACTATGAATAAGTGTACACCTACAAATTAGACAACATAAATGAATTAGCTAATGACACACACTACCAGAACTGACTCAAGAATGGAAAATCTGCATAGACCTATAACAAAAAGATTGAATCAATGAAAACAGAAGAGAAGAACACTTCCTCCTCTCATTCTATAATAAATCAATCTGAGGTCAGCATTACACATAAGAAAGCCAGAAAAATACATGGTAAGAAAATACCACTACATACCAATAACCCTTATCAATATAGATACAAAGATCTTGAGCAAAATAGTAACAAACAGAATCCAGCAGCAAATCAAAAGGATTATACACTATGACCAATTGGGATTTGTACCAGGAATCAAGGTTTTGATTTTTGATTTAACATATGAAAATCAATCAATGTAAGATACAAAATTAATAGCATTAAGGGGACAATATATGATCAACTCAATGCAGGAAAAGCACTCCTTAAACTAGGTATAGAAGGAAACATGATAAAGAGCATTTATGAACAACCCACAGCTGAGTGCTCTCTGCCTAAGATCTGGAACAGGATAAGGGTGCCCACATTCATCACTTCTATTCAACATTGTACAGGAAGTTTAGCCAGAGCAATTAGGCTAGAAAAATAAGTAAATGGCAATCATAGCAGGAAATAAGAAATAAAACTATCCCTATTCACAGATGGCATGATGTTTTATGTAGTAAATCCTAAAGAATCTACCAAAAAAAAAATGTTGGAACTAATAAATTCAGCAAAGCTTCAGGAATCAAAATCAACCTGCAAAAATCAGTTGTATTTCTATACAATGGCAACAAACAACTCAAAAAGAAAATTTAGAAAATAATTCCATTTATGATAGCATCAGGAAGATAAAATACTTAGGAATAAATTTAATCAAGGAGCTGTAGGATTTATACTCTGAAAACTACAAAACTGCTAAAGAAATTAAGGAAGACCTAGATAAATGGTAAGGCATCCTGTGTTTGTTCATAGATTGGAAGACTCAATATTGTTAAAGATTACAATTCTCCCCCACGTGATCCATAGATTCAATGCAATCAACAGCAAAAGCCCAATGGCCTTTTTTTTTTTTTTTTTTTTGCAGAGAAATGAAAACAAACAAACAAGCAAAACTGAACCTAAACTTCTTAGGGAATTGCAAGGGACTCCAAATAGTCAAAACAATTTTGAAGAAGAAAAACAAAGGAGGATTTCCTGATTTCAAAACATACTACAAAGCTACAGTAATCAAATCAATGTGATGCTGACATAAGGATAGGCATATAGTTTAACAGACTAGAATTGAGTCCAGAAATAGACTCACACATCTATGGTCAATTGATTTTCAACAAGGGTGCCAAGACCATTCAATGAGGGAAAACACTCTTACAAATGGTGCTGGGACAACTGGATATCCACATGCAAAAGAATGAATTAAAACCCTTATTGATGATATACAAAAATTAACACAAAATGTACCAAAAAGCTAAATTTAAGAACTAAAACTAGAAAACTCTTAAAAGACAAATAAGGGCAAATCTTCATTACCTTGGATTTGGCAAATGCTTTCTTAATATGACACCAAAGCACAAACAACAAAAGAAAAATAGATAAAGTGGACTTAATCAAATTAAAAGCACACTACTAAGATAGTGAAAAGAAAACCCATACAATGGGAGAAAATATTTTCCAATCATATATCTGATAAGGATTGAGTATCCAGACTAAGTAAAGAACTCTTACAACTCAATAACAAAAATATAATAAACCCCAATTAAAAATATTCAGTGGAGTTAAATAGTAATTTCTCCAAAGAACATGCAAAAATGGCCAATAAGCCATGCAAAGATTCTCAACATTATTAGTCATTTGAGAAATATAAATCAAAATCACAATGAGGTACCACTTCATACTCACTAGGATGCCATAATTTAAAAAAGAAAGAAATTAACAAGTGTTGTTATTCATGCAGAGAAATTAGAATCTTCATATGTTGCTGGTGGGTATATAAAATAGTATAGCTGCTATGGAAACATTGGTTCTTCAATAAGTTAAACATAGAATTACAATATGATCCAGCAGTTCAACTCCTATGTATATACACAAAAAGAACTGAAAGCAGGTGTTCAAAAAAATGTACATGAATGTTCATAGAAGTTCAATTTCCAACAGCCAGAAGGTGGAAACAATCCAAACGCATGACAAAAGATGAATGGCTAAACAAAATATGGTATATATCTATATAATGGAATATTATTCACTCATAAAAATGAATCAAATACTGATACGTGCTACCACATGATTGAAACTTGACAACATTATGCTAAGTAGATGAAGCTTGATACAAAAGACCACTATTGTGTGATTCCATTATATGTAATGCACAAAATAGACAGATCCATACACAATGAAAGCAGATAAGTGATTTCCAGGGGCTGGGGGCAATATTTGAAAATAATATGAATGACAACTGATGAAAGACCCTAATGCAGAGATTAAAAGATCCAATTAATCTCAAGATGGATAAATGAAAATAAATACACACCCATAAGGATCACAAAAAAACAGCACAAAACCTAAGACAGGGAAAATCTTAAAAGCAGTCAGAGACTTATTGTCAATAAAGATGGT
The DNA here is from genome assembly GCA_026826555.1 of Tolypeutes matacus. Classification (NCBI taxonomy): domain Eukaryota; kingdom Metazoa; phylum Chordata; class Mammalia; order Cingulata; family Chlamyphoridae; genus Tolypeutes; species Tolypeutes matacus. The sequence continues at coordinate 4,870,204 of JAKSZT010053947.1, read as the reverse complement.
GTCATAAGACATTCCAGGGTGCCTTTCCCTCAACGCAATCTTTGAACAACCCACAAAAATTGCAAGAACCACCTTCCTCAGAAATCTGAAAAACAGGTAATAGGTTATATTGACTGGGTCAGAGCCACATCAAGAAAATGCAGTTTTAAAACATGGTAGAAGCTCACAGTGTGCTCTTACTGGACCCTCACACCCTTTCCCCAGTGTGGTGTGGAACCAGCCTGTGCTCCCATGTAGGTCACTGTCGCTGTTCCAGAGGGAGCAGAGTAACCCAAATGCACATACTATGGTGTCTGTATATTAGTGCCAATCTATTGGGTGCCAGCCAGAAAGGCTGAAACAGGAAACTCATCTCTGACATACCAACTAGAATATTTCTTGTGAGAAGAAGCAACTTGTGGCCAGGTAAAGCAGTACAGGAAATAATTAAGTCAAAGTGGCCTTGGGCAAAGGATTACCTGCTTTGAGAAATATAATAGAGCACCCAGGAAGGGGGAGAAAGTCTATTTCATGAGGAGTACCTGTGGGGGGAGGCATTCAAATTCTTGTAAATGGGGGAATTTCTAAAGCTAGAAATAAGCACAAGCCCAGGAGAAGTCACAGGCTCAGAAAATACAGAAAAAGTTCACATCACTTTCTACTTGGGCTGGTCTTTGTGATAGGTGGGTTAACCTCTGAAGGATAGCACCAGCCAATGCAGAACCAATTTACAAAGACTGATAGGTGTGGTTTGCCTTTGAGTGTTTGTTCTTATTAGCTCCTGTCACTAAAGGAAATCTCTGTCATATCACTAGCTGGATACAGACTTAAGGAAGAGACTTAATCCCAGAGTTTACACTTTAAAATATTAAAATATACACTGTGCAACAGAAGAATACAAGACTACAAAGAAGCAGGAAATGATGGTCCATTAAAAAGAACAAAGTAAAAATCCAGAAATCAACAGAGGAGATCAGCGTTTGGACATACCAGAAAGAGACTTTAAAAAAAATTATCCTCAATATTTTCAAGATAAAGGAAAACACAGAAAAAGAACTAAAGGATATCAGGAAAATGACTGTATGAGAATCTCAATAAAGAGATAGAAATTTTTATAAGAACCAAACATAAATACTGGAGTTAAAAACCACAATAACTGAAATGAAAAATTCCCCCCACCATATTGGAGATGGCAGAAGAAAGAATCAGTGATGTCTAAGAGAGAGCAATTGAAATGATTCAGGTTAAGGAGCAGAAAAAAAAAAAAAGAATGAAAAAAGTGAGCAGAGGCTAAGTGACCAGTGGGACATCACCAAACATACCAATATATACATTATAGGAATTTCAGAAGGAAAAGAAAGAGAAGTAGACAGAAGGAATATTCAAAGAATGGCAAAAACCTCCCCAAATTTAACAAAAGACATGTATATACACATTTAAGAAGCCCACCCCAAATAGGACCAGACTCAAAACATAGTAGTCAAACTGTCAAATACCAAGGACAAGTAGAGTTTTGAAAGCTGCAAGAGAAAAGCAATGTTTTATGTACAAGGGAGTCCCAACAAAATTAAGTGCAGATTTTTAATCAGAAACCATAGAGGCAAGAAGGCAGTGGGAAGAAATATTTAAAGTGCTAAAAGGAAACAATTGCCAATCAAGAAATTTATATCCAGCCATACCTTCTTTCAATAATGAGGGTGAGATTAAGACATTCCTAAATAAACAAAAGCTGAGGGAGCTCATTACCACTAGACCTGTCCTACAAGCAATGCTAAACGGACTTCTTCAAATTAAAAGGAAAGGACAAAAAACAGGATCAAAGATGTTCTTAGACAAATAATATCCAGGAGAATTTATTTCCAGAAGACACTCTTAAAGGAAATGCAATAGGATGAATTTCAGGCAGAAAAAATGATCCCAGATTAGAAGCTCTGAAAGCAAGAAAGATCAAAGAGAAAAGAAAGTGCCAAATATGTAAGCCAATGTAAATGACCATTGATTTTATAAAACATTATAATCATGTATTTCAGGAGTAAAAAATAGTTTTAAAATAACAGATAACAACAGGCCAAGAAGGGGGTAAATGGAGTTGAAGTGTTCATTGTATATCCAGAAGATGGATCTATATTTTGGTTAAATTCAGACTTTGATAAGTAAAGTGTACTTGTTATAATTTCAAGGGTAACCACCACAGGAAGAGAAACAGCCAAAAATTTGGATAGGATAGGATAGGATAGGATAGGGTAGGGTAGGGTAGGAAAGGATAGGATAGGATAGGATAGGTTAGGATAGGATAGGATAGGATAGGATAGGATAGGATAGGATAGGATA